>CAAKHC010008225.1:8639-41099 GCA_901007825.1 Macroramphosus scolopax | reverse complement strand
TTATGCCACCAGCATCGGCCTCCACCAACAAGGTCGCCAAGATCGTCTCTACCTTAACCATCACACACACACACACACACACACACACACACACACACACACACACACACACACACACACACACACACACACACACACCTTCATCAATAATGAAAGACTCTGATTTGTTTACATATCAATGATTTGTGATCAAATGTTGCGCTGTGCTTTTATTTTGTTAACTCAACATACTAACTATTATTAAAATAGACATCAAGAGATACAAACTATAAAAAGATTACTCAGCATCATGTTTCTGAAGAATCGAGACAAATACAAAGCACCTTTAGAAACATTTTGAAGTGAGTTTTCTTTTCTTTGATAAGCAGCTGCATTCTATAACTTAATATAAAAAAGGTTTTATATAATGTTGAATGCACCGTAAAAATGCTGGGAATTGTTTCTTTAATGTATTTTCCAACTTCTACTTCTGTGTCCATCCACTAACTGAACTCTTGCAGTATGATATCACACAAAAAGAAAGTTTAATATCTGAATCCCTTTATGTCTCTTAAGTTAAATGCTGGTCCTGCATCGTCCTGCACGATGTACGACCATGTTGTTAGAACAAGAGTCCAATGAAGCAGATTGCTTTTATATAAAGATCTGTTTGGCAGAGCGACTAATATGTGAGGCAGATGATTTGCTGCCCATGTGTGCAGCGTGTAAATTCATTAATCGTGCAAATATGTTGCCCCACCACAAATTTCAGGCTGCAGTGTAAAATGCAGGCCATGCGGAGCGCAGCGTGAAGCTGGGACCGGTTTGTGCATGGGAACCAGATTTGTCTCGACACCGGTGCAGGTTCACAGGAGGTCACCGGAGGAGATAAAAGCCATCAGAGAATAACCTTCTCCATTATTTTTTTTCTCTCCCCGTTGACCTCGGTGTGCCTCGCTGGGAAGTGTCAAGCCACTCGAGATGACAGTCAAAGACACACACACGTGTGCGCACACACACACGCACACACACACAACGGGTGGCAGTGTGGTTAACCTGTCAAGAGCTGCAGCTGTGATCGCTTGATTACCTGCCTTTCAACCTCAGATTTGAAAGTCCACAATACACACACACACACACATATAAACACACACCCCTGCTCTCCAAACTTCCCCTGACAACACACACACTTGCACTTTGTTGCCATCCGTTTAGCCCCTTCCCCATGGACAACAGCTCCAGGATAACCAGGGGAGGGCAAACAAACTCTCCCCAGGTCTGGGGCTCCGGTTTCAGCCTTCCGTCCGCCGTGGCTGGGGGGCCATGGGAACACGAAGCGCCGGGGGCCCTGTGTCAATAAGGAGCAGGGGTTCAAAACAATGAGGGCCTGCCTGCACACAACACCGCTGACAGACATCCACACAAAAGCGCCTGTGAATAGGATGCAGGCTCATATACACACACACACACACACACACACACGCACATAACGTGAACGTACATACACACATTGAAAAGAATAGAGCAGTGTGTGGTTGCCCACAATGCCAGTGTCTGATGACTGTGTGTACATTTATACTCAAACACACACATGCCCACAGCAGAACTCACAGAAGCACAGCGAGTAACACAGTCGCACCGGATCATCAGTGTGACAATTCCCCCGCATTCGTTTCTTTTGCAGTCTCAAGGTCAAATCGGCGGAATTTGCTGCATGTAGGCGTCGAGATAACGTGACTGTACCGTCAGATGTGACTACTAATCCTCAGGGTTATGGTCCTGTTTGAAAAACCTGCACCGAAGATGGCAGATTCAGATTATCCCGCATACTTGTGAATTGAAAGATGTAATCTAATAACGTGATTTTATGCTGTAAAATGGTTCTCAGAAGCACCGAGGCTCTGCTCCATGTTCAGGAAATCACACATGCCCTTTTGTAACAGAATTAGTTTGGGTTTTGCCATTAATCCGAATCTTATACAGAGATTTAGCTGTCATGGCTCAGGAGGCAGAGTGGCCGTCTGCTAGTCAGAAGATTACTGGTTCGATTCCAGTTTGCAGAGAAGTCATGGAGCAAGACTCTGAAGATGATAGGCAGCTTCCATCATCACAGTGTGTGTGTGCTTGAGGCAACACAGTGAAGCTCTTTCAGCTCCATTAAGGTGAAGATGGAGACGCATTTGCTCATCAGTAATTATTTTAGTGTACAAGGTTAAAGGCAAAGCAAGGACGAATTAATTAAAAACTTTCAGCTTAACTTTACACCTAAACTGAAACATCTTTACTGATTCATCTGGAGAAAACCCACAGCCGAGGTTTCACCACTGGTCCAATCATTCTCTTTAAAGTAACTTCAGCAGGAACTGGACTGACTGTACAAAATGCAAAGACGAGTGCTGCCACCTGGTGGCCACCAAGACAAAAACACCAGATAATGTTCTAGTCCGAGTCTGAACAGCAGGTGGCAGCACTTCATCCTTATAAAATAACGAGGCCTGGGACACACACACACACACTGGGGCTGGTGTATCTGCAGAGACAACCAATGAAGGGGACAGGCCACCAATATGTTGAGAGTAAATAGGACAGACAACAGCATGAAGAGAAATCGACCTAAAATATCACCTTATAGTGACTATCTGTGGTCGTACTTCCAGTTTCAGTTTTTCCTTTGTCGCCCCGCCTACACTTCACATGTAGAAATGCTCATAAACACATCTGAGCTTATAGCAGGTCGTGTAAAGAGTCATGTATTCTAATAATACTGAAAATAATTCAATATGTTTTTGTGGGAAAGGCTTGAATTTGATCTGAATTGATTTGAATCATCAGTTTCATTGTCCCGTGAAAGAGAGAATGTCTGGTGCTCTGAGTTCTACTTTTCTCCTCAGAAACATATCAGTCATCCACATTCTATCATCTGCAGGAAAATCAAGTAGACAAAACTGTTAAAGCAATATCAAAGTTTTATTCTTAAAATGTAGTATAGAGAGGAACAGTAGTACAATTTAAACAGAAAAAAGGAGAATGTAGTTCCATCTTTGAAAAGTTTTGATAAAAACGTAAAAAGAGTAACCTGAATCTGCTTTGTGTTCGGAGGGCACCGAGGCGTCGCCCACGTTTTGCATCACTGTCAAAAGTTCGAGAGAAATTGAAAAATACAACCTTTTTTTTTTTTTGCAACAGCGTAAAAAAATACAGCTGGGGGAAAAAAAACCTCTGCTTTTACATCTGTAGTGTTTTTGCTTTGTTGTGTGTTTTTTTTTTTTTTTGTCCATATAACAAATACAGCATAAAATCTAAAATGATACATCATAGCTTTTGAGTTTCATTCGTTACAGTAAAATCAGTAGGATGGTAAATAGTATCAAAAGAACAAACAAGACAACAGGATGGTGTGATGAACGAGCACAGCGTGAAGCGGAAGGTTAAAGGTCATGGAAATAAACCACCACGCCAGGAGGTTTGTAGAGTTGACTGTGTTCCATTAAGTAAATCCACTAGTTAAATAATATATTCTTCATATATATATATATATCTTATCTCATATATTCTCCACATATATATATATATCCGTAATATAACCCCACCCACAGTGATTTAAAGGTAAAAGTGACACAAAGAAGATGAAGATCTACGACTTACAATACATCTTCTTCCACTGGGAGTAAAGGGACATTACACATCTTCTGGATCATTAGCACTTCAGTACATACTGTATATTCCACTGCATATGAACAGATACTGCTGTTCCAAGGTTTTAACCCGCAAAACTATCCGTGTTTTTTCTTTACAAAATATGTGCTGAATGAAGTAAAAAAGGAGAAACGAAAAACATCCGTGGAAAAGGACGAAATCCAAACAAAATACGTAGCGAAGGGGTAAAGTGAATGATACTGTAGAATAAAAACATTTAAAAAGATCTCAACAATTACAGACACGAGCAAGGATTTTCTACACTACGTTTTCACCTGGCTTTTCTCATACATTATATCTCAACAATAATTAAAAACAATTTTGGTTGGACAAATAGAAAAATTAACAGTCTTGATTGCATTTTTGGAGTCAATATATATATAATATTAAATAACAAAAACAAAATGTCTAATAAAAAAAAAAGTTGCGCATTGGAAGAAAGACAAGTTTTTTTTATATAGTTCCATTCAGACCCGCTTTTTTTTTGGGGGGGAAGCAAAGAAACATAAAAGGAAAATTATTTTCATGAAACGCAAAAAAAAAAGTAAGTGCATGTCTATGAGGCGCCATAGAGCTTCACTTTCTGTGGAACAAAGTGTTTTCCTACCTGGCAGACCTAAAAAATAAAAATAAAAAACATCAAATTAAATCATTTGTGTCTACATCTTAACACGTGAAAAGAAATGGAGTTCTTTCGGACTTTAAACATCACACACACATCATGATTTTTCTGGACACTTTCTTCCCCCTCACAATCAACGTTCAAGTGATTCAAAACATACAAAACTGTATACGACTCAGTACCAGATATAAATACAGGTATTGATGTCCACTTAGGTCCTCATAACGTCAATTACAAGTACTGCCGGTAGTTCTACAAAAATGGTATGTGTGTGAGTGCATTAAATAAAAGCTTTAAAAACAATGGCAAAGCATACCTGATAGTCGCCGTAGCACAACAGTGTTCTATAGTTGAAGCTGATTACATACGTGTAACTGAGTCAGTTTAAGCTTTATGATTATAAACATCATATATAAGCCTGTAGGTCCAGTATTCTGCGACAAGCATTACAGCACCAAACGTTCCGTCATTTGGCAAAATTCAAGCTTTAAGTGAAAGTCAAATGCTTTTTTTTTTTAATTAACAATAAAGTGTTACTGTGGCGCTGTGATTTGTATAAAGCTAGCAATAACATTTCCCCTTGTACGATTCTTTTTTTTTTCTTTTTTTAAATTCATCTTTTTTTTTTCCCCCGCTTAAGAAAAAAAACAAAACACCTCTTTTTCTTTCTTTTAAGCGTCTTCAGTAGTTTTTTGTTTCCTGCTAAATCTTGGTGTGCGGTCTGTTTGGCACAATATCACAGCCCTCTTAAATTAATCATAAATATGGCTGCGATACCTTAGAGTCACAAAACAGATTTTTTGGTTCCAAGATTTGTGCAGAGAAAGAAAAGAAAAATAGAACAGATAATATAATATATATATTTTATGTATATATATATATATATATAGCGCATCTAAAGAACATCTACAGAGCAAATTAAAATCTTTCCTGCCTGCGTTAATGCTCTTCTTCCATTGTACTTTCACAAGCACAAAAACTTTCCGATTAAGCAGAAAGCAACAGCCACGTTTGCAGACAGAAATACAAATTATAGCATTTGATAAGACCATAATAACCTCTCTTCATAAATTAAATAATTAACATTTCTTTTTTAGATGATTGGCCTACCCCCAAACTCAAAAACTACATCACCCTGCCCACCCCCACCCACCCCAAAAAACAGGAAATAAAAATACATCACCAAAAGACCTGATTTATCATATTATTCGTCGTTAGAATCTTTCTCTTGTGGGCACTGGGTTCAGAGTAGGACACATTTGAACGATAATAAAATCTGTACATCTTGGAGTTCCCACTCTACCAAAGCTTTTTTCTTTTAAAATCCATCTTTGTCTTGCACAATTAAGCAACCGCAAGGTTTGATAGCACTTTGGAGTTGATTGTTTACCAGCTAGTTATTTTGTATACATATATTAAACATCAATTTAATTCATTTTGTTTCTCAAGCTTGTTAAAATTCTTTGTCGTCTTCCAGGGCAGCACCAGCGTTGCCCTCAACCCAATTTGATTGGTCGTTGTCAGTAGGCTCCTCCCCCTCCAGGTCCTCCCCTTCCTCCCCTTCAAAGTCTTCGTCGCGGGGAAAGTCCATGCCCTCCATGGCCTCCAGGCCCTCTTGAGTGGCCTGGTGTGAGTCGGCGCAGTCCGCGCACACGCCGTAGCGCCGCGAGCCGTGGCGGATGCCAACGCTCGCTGCTAGCATGAAGATCTTCTTGCAGACCATGCACTTGTACTTTTTGTCCTTCTTGTGCACCTGCAGGAGAGACAGGGAGACCGAGAGAGGGTCAACGTTAAACTTGCATAACCTGATTTTAGCGCCTTGAAAGCAGCAGAAACAAGTTGTGACAACACTGACGTGGCAACTTCCTGACCCACATGGACGTGGCTAACAGCTGCTTATTTACACATCAAGCAGTTACAGAGCAACTTAATCCTTTGGAGTTGTATTCCTGTCCACCTGATGAAAGCAAGACCTTTATTAACTAACTTGTTACATTGTTTTTGGTCTCCGTCAGGAAGTATTTGGCTCTTTAGAAGCTAAATTCTCTGCTACGTTCACCAGTTGTACCTTCAAATTAACAGTTAATGACAATATCTAACAAATCTAATGACATAATCTAACTTGACAAGAAGGCAAATCACATCGTGGTACAAGAGAGGAGGAGAGGATCCTGTGTGTTCAGACTCACCAGGGAATGTCTCTTTACGTGCTCGCGCCGGGTGAACAGTTTGCCACAGATGTCGCAGCTGAAGGAGCGCACGCCCGAGTGGATGATCAGGTGCCTCTTGAGCGTGCGCCGGTGCTTGGCGATGTAGTTACAGTGGGGGCACTTGAGCTTATTGAGGGCTAGGTGTGACGACTCGCCTGGGCAGAGACAGAGGAAGAAGCAAACATGAAGACAAAGGTCGGCATGAAAACAGCAGGACATATTTGACATGTTTGGATGTCAGATCTTAATACAGATGTAAACGACTTTAGGAAAACAAACTCCAGACAAGATGACAGAAGCAGCTACATTTGCATCTGTACATCATCTGGGAGTGTAAGGAAGCAACATCCTCAATGCAGACGTGGAAGTACAAACTGATTGGACATTTCTGCCGCGCGTCAACAATACGCTATAGAAGCTCATTAAACTGAAGGGTGGCAACAGATGACTGTGGCAGCCATGTAAACTTGATGCAGCGCTGTGACCGTTGCTAAGTAACTGGTGCTTTCTGCAGCTCAACTAAATGATGTTGAAGGTCTCAACACAGTCAATGTGGGAAATGATACAGATTCTTGTTAGAATCAAATGCAAGGCGACAATATGGATGTGCTGTTGTACTGTGCGGCTTCATAACGCAGTTGGAATAATACGACAAAAGAAATCCAATGTAACAGGGACTTGTTGCACGGGAACAGAGGCAGAAACCACCATGATGGTACATGAACTGGATTTCATTATAAACTCTTAGCTCCAATCACCATCAAAGCTTAATAACATCTAAAACTAAGCTTAGCCTCACATAACCAATACACATCAATTTCTATCAATCTTGACCGTTATCAGCAGGGTATCAGCATGTTCTCCTTTCAGTATAAAAGAGATCTCAAGTCCTCCTGACACCAAAACGTTCCTCATTAACCATCCTCGATGTTTATGCTAACAAGCTCCTGGGCACAGCTGGGTGGTTAAACGTAAATCAGCAATCTATTGATTTGGAAAAGGCTCCTAACAGTGATAGTCTTCACGAATGAGAGTGTGGTGTAACAGGGACGGGGCTTTTGTTTGAGCGAGGTAGCACACAACAGCGGTGTTGTCAGGGCAGGTTGCTAGGGGGGCAGGAGGGAGCAAGGGGGGAGGGAGTGTTGATGAGAAGCAGGTCACCTGTGTATTCCCTCAGCGTGTGTGTTGCATTATGCTAGAGAAGCATTTAGTGCCACAATTTAGGCTTGAGGGTGAAAATCGGTCGTCACCGACAAACAAACGTCGCAGAGAAAAGTCATCTTACAAAAAACTGGACTCTTATATTTTGTAGTTAATTACATGGCAGCACTTCATTGTGTCCGTCGCCCCCGCAGCCAGCAGGGCTCTCAATCACACTGCACTCTGGTCGACTGTCAATGGAAATAGGTTTTCTGTGTCCAGTGACCCAAGAGGCAACGTGGTGAAACCTGCTGCACGTATGTAGCATGTGTGTGTGTGTGTGTGTATCCGTCTGTCCATTCACTTTGGATGTACATGGTCCTTTTGGAGACAATTTAATGTGGGCTAATAGCATCAACATTAAACTGATGATGCGTGTACAGTCCGAAGATGATCAATACTCAGTAAAGTTTCATCAACTTACAAAATGCAAATGTCTCTCGTGCAGCTAAAGTAGCGAACAATACTGTACACCTTCAAAACAGCCTGAAATGCAGGTCAAACACACATTGAAACATTGGTAGAACCAGAGTTCTTGATGAAACAAAGTGTGTTTATCATCTCTTCTATCAAATGAAACACATTGCCTGGACAGCCCACACCCATTTGAGAAGATAATTACTAAAGACTCTCTAAAGAAGCCTATTCTTAAGTGCGGCGTCTTACCATTCTCCCAGGACTCCCCTTGCTGTAAGTCTTGGATGATGCTATACTGGATCTGATTGGCCAGCTCTGGGAAAGGGGGAAGGGACAAGAGGCGAGAGGGAGAAAGAGAGATGAGAGGTGGTTGAGAGCCTGGGGAGTGGAAGGGTGGGGTGCGCTCCTCACAACGCTATGTGTACACAACTAAGTAGCCCCCACATGAAACAATGGAAGTTTCAGTTAACAACACAGGCAGACAAACACACACAGGCCCCTCCTCACTATGTAAAGCGACAAGCTAATGGTGTGAGCGGGGCTCCAGCAGGGAGGGGGTTAATTAGAGAACGGCAGAGTCAAGCCCTCACACCAGCTCAGCTTACACACTTTTGTACTCGTGTGTGAGCACAGGTGTGTGTGTCCTGTTCCTCCAGCATCAGCGCTTAGAGCCCATTATAGACACACCCCTGTGTGCATGTGTGTGTCCATTCTCCTTGGGTCAATATTTGAAAAAGTGAGGACGGCCCCAGTTCATTACAGTGGCTTAGAGAGAGAAGGGACCGCCCCTGGTCGCACCTCAGGGGGCTTTGGGGGGTGATGTTGTACGTGGGTTTGCATTTATGTGCACGCTTCAACAGAGAGTCGAGTGTATGCAAATGCGTTTCACATGCTCCGTGTGCGAGTGTGTGAGAGTGTGTGTGAGTGAGAGTGTGTGTTTGCAGCACCCACCCTTTAAACAATCCAACAGTCTCGTTGGAGAGGACCCATGAATTTATTGGCCGGGAGTGTTGGCTGTGGGCCCCGCGTGGTGAGAGCAGACAGCCATGGCAAAGCACTTAGAGCCTTAAAACAACCCCTTCACTTTCAACTGTTCTTATTTTCCACAACACTCGCCATCCTGCGACTCTGCAAACTGTCCCACCTTCAACACCAGCTGCTCCTACAGTTGCATTTCTCACGGATTTCCTTCCCTATGTTGGAAATTATTACCAATGATTGGGTTATTTTATAACCAGCAGGGATACTGGACATTGTACCTCAAATTACGTGACGAAAAATGATTCCTGACTCATTTTATTCTCAAATATAAGTAAGACAAATGATAAAAAAGATGCTTTACCGTGACAATGATAGTAGAGAAGGAAAGGAAAGGCAGGGGGAGGAGAGAGAGGGGATGATATCCAGAAAAGGGTCAGGAGTCAGCCTGAGTAAGTGGCACATGTTCTGCCAGGTGAGCTGCCGGGCACCACAAGATATTAAACACAATCAGACAAACTATCTCACTGTGCTTCAGGGTGCACCACATGGTGCTCTTCCTATTAGGAACTACTTTTCAAAAATAAGAGCCTGCCACCGTACATACTCGACGTTTGAAGTGGAGGTCATATGAGTAACCGTGCAAAATGTCCCGTCCCTCTGTCTTTCTGTTTGAGCAGGATTGAGGAATACAAACACAAAGCCACAAACAGCCAGACATTTCCTTTAGGTTGTATATTTCAGCATAGCTACAGTATAATGACGTTAGTTGTCATTAGTGAAAAGGGCCGAACAAAACACATTTTGAATGTGATGAAAATGCACACAACAGGAACTAGATCACCATTTGGACCGAGACCACGCAAGTCAAACTGAAGCAGAAACCGAAAGACAAACGGTGTCAATGATGACATTATGTGAATTGAGGAAGCTAACGTTAGCGGTCTGTTCAGATGCTGAAACAGAAACTGGGGATAATGGTTCGAGAGGGCTGTCCAGTTGATGTTTTTGGTGCAGAGTCATGCCCAAGAGCAAGATGGTGACCCTGCGTAGTCGTTTCCGCATGACTGTGTGTAAATCGAACTCGGAGAAAAAAAATCTAATATCCCTCTGAAGACATCATAGGTCTTCGTATACTTCCTTGTTTGGGATTTTATGTAAAAGCAACGTTGCAGCGAAGGAATAACATTTCATCATGTGACACACAAATCCAGAACAAGACACAACAAATAAGCACTGTTTGCAACACAAAACTAATAAAGCCTCACGCATGCACGGAGACGCTGAAGGAAACTGTCAAACTGAAACCGTTGACAAATCATCGTCCATAAAGGGCAGCGAAGATGAAAGCAAGTGGCATTTCAAACCGCATCAATATGGTTTTAAATGCTGTACTTATACAAGGGCTATGCTATAAATACCAGTGATTCGAATAATCAGCCAAGAAGCCCTTTCTCTTGCTGCATCATGGTACACAAATATCTTTTTAGTTATCCTGTGTAACTCAGAGAGCGCAGACCTTCAGGCCGATAACCCGGGTTATCAGGACCTGCACATCAGTAGATATTATCACTGTAAATGAGCCTTACTGTTTTCATAAAAAGGTTCCATGTAATACCACTCCCCATGATTCGGATGTATTATTATGCTCCTCCCTCGCCCATGCTAACCAAACATGCATGAAGAGAAGAAGTTTGCAGAGATGGCACACATGTACACAAAGTCTGTGAGCTTCTCTCGAGGCTATTACAACACCCTGGATACTTCACGCTTGCATTAAAAAGAGCCATAGGAGGAGTTGGAGGCACTAAGAGCATTCGAGCGCATTTAGGGAGGCCTGAGGGAAGAAATCTTTCCCCTGCTTTCTTTATTATCCTGCATTAGGGAGGGCTCCTCTCTCAACACAAAATGTTGTTCTCCCTCTTTCTACACACACTTTGTGCCTCACACATCCCCTCCCCCTGTCCATACCACTCCACTAAATATCTGATATCATTATGGAGTGCTATGCTTAATGGGGCCAACAGAAGGAGAGGACTGAAGCGAAGAGGAGAGATTACTAAGAGCGCTGCACTGGATGTGTGGAGGGGATGGATGGATGGAGCCAGGGATAGATTAACGCACAGATAGAGGGAGTTATTCAGGGGGAGACGGAAAAAGAAAAGATGGGCAAAAATGTATGAAGCAACAGAGAGGATTTGACAAACTGGTAGTCAAAACCACTCTGGATTATTTTGAATCCTCTCAAATCATCTTTAGATGTTACAATTTTAACTTTTACCTACTAGCGATCTATCTGCATCCTTAAAATGAAAGTCAGAATCACTGAATGGACTCATGACTATGAATGCGACTTTACAAATCATCTCATCTTTTATGTATAGCAGCGTCTCAGCGGCGGTGTGTAGTTGAGACAAGGCATTCCAGGTGGGCGTATCTTCCATAAGCCCCCTGCTCTGCAGTGATTAGAGGAGATCATCACTGTGAGCGGGTCATTTGTTGTCGACGCACTGCAGGTTAAGAGCTTGATAAGCACACGTCCCTGCTGTCCTGGATGTAACAGGACATTGATTGAAAGCTTTCAATACAGACTTTCTGAGTATAGTTTGCTGTGATCAGTTATCTGATATTGATTACTAATGGTCATGCCAGGGCTTTCAGTTGCTGGCAGCCATAGCTTAGCCTCTTAGCGTAGAATCCTATCAGGTGGTCATGGGTGTGGCCGATTGGATTACCTGCTGTACAAAGTTGCGGTGGCTTTACATTGACTTTGTTGCCTCACAATTGAAGGTGGCATTTCGCTTAGTTTCTCCTTATCTGGTAGTTCACCGAAACGTCGCCAAGCTTTTGATCGCGTTCATGTTCTCGCATTCAAGAAATCAAGTGATGATTCAATTCAAAATATGACCCACGTAACGTAAGACAGTTTGTTTGTACACCAGTGATCTGAATTATAAACAACGCGACTCTTGTCTCTTAACATTGAAGGACAAGATAGTGTTGACAGCATGATCAATACGCTCAGAACATATTGATTTTGTGTCTCGATAAATTTCATGGAACCAGGTCTCGATCCTCGCCCCTAACAATTAGGTTGTACCAGATAGCGTAAGCTGCGACTGTCATAAGCACATCCTGCCAGCAACGGCTATCAGAGAGTGTCAGTATTTTCCTGTGCTGTGTCTTGAGATGCACTGACCTACTCTAAGTAGGCCGTACACTTTACATTGCGCCAATTGCCTGAAGAGTCACCAAAAGCTTAAATTGCTCACAAATCAAAAAGGACAGCAATAAAAACAAGCAGATTTTCAAGACACAAACTACCTCGAAATGTCTGCAGAACGTACGAGTGCGAAACAAACAGCAACGTTGTTCGAAGTTCAAACAAATGTGTGCACTTACTAATTAGAAGTGACAGCCCCATTAAAAGGCAGAGAGACATTAAAGTAGCTGATAGCCTGTGACATAACGGTCTACTGTATCCAACTTGCAGTAGCCTTGGGTTAAACTTTGCAGTCATAACAATCACAATGAATTCAGAAAGCAGTGCGGATTCCAGACAGTTACACATTACAAGGACTCCGTTTTCTAAATAAACATTTTCTAGCCAAAAAAGGACTACGGAGTCTTGCACCGTTTCGATCATTGTTTCTCCCTCCTGACACCACTTTCAGCATTGCTTTGCCGAGATGAACCTCAACCACAAAAAACCTGAAATTCCCTCTCAATGTGACTACTAGGGATAAAGATGGGGAATAAAAGTTATCAGTAAATTGTAGTGGAAAAAGCCAAGAGTATTAAAAGTGCAATCGTGTGTCGTACCAGCATTTTCGGAGAGGGAAGAGAAGTCCTCTCTGGGATAGGAGGCCGATGGCTGGATGAACATTCCCTCGTCGAATCCTTCTTCAGGTTCCGGTGGGAAGTTGTAGACGAATCGTCGTGTGGTGGTCTGTTTTTTTCTCCGCCCGCTTCCAGCTGCAGCATCCGGCGCCTCTCGTTTTATTGCTGCTGTTGCTGCTGCAGCGCCACCCTTGACTGGTTCGTTCCAGACGAATACCTGCGTCTGGCCACTCGCTGCCCGTGTTTCATTGGTCTCTGCTGAATCAGAGGAGTTGTCGTTGTGGTGGGTCCAGCTACCAGAAGCTCCAGGGGTCACAAGGGCACAGCCCTCACCCCCAACCACAGTCACCTCTATATCGCTGCTCTCCTCCTTTACTCTGCCGCCTTCTTCATCTTCCTCCATTGTTTCCTTTCCTTGGTTGTTGCTGGCTTTGATCGACAGCTTCGACAGGATGCTCGTGGCCCAGAAGTTACTCGGCTTACGGTCCAGCCCCCTCTGCCCGTCTTTGGTCACCGTCTGCCTCTTGTTGTAGTCCACCACCACTGAGTCAGGAGCCTCCTGCTTGATGCTAATATTAAGGGCATCCTTTATAAAAGCCCTACATGACTGTACAACCTCTGTCATCTGGAGGTAACTAGCAACAGACATCACCTCAATGGCATTTTGGCTTGTGAGCAGCAGATTCCCGGAGTAGAGAAAGTCGAGGATAACTGAGAATCCCTGGACAGCAGCAACATCCAGGTGTGTGACTGTAGCATGGTCCTGGGCCTCACTCTTGGTCAGACAGTAGAGGGTTTTGAAGTAGCGGCTGCCTGCCACTAGGATGTTTTTGTGTGCACGGAACATTTTGCCTGAGACAACTATGTTGACGTCACAGAGGATGCCACTTTTGCGTTGCTTGTCCAGCTCTTGGAGAAGCTGGTAACAGTAAGAGTTCTCATTGGGCTTGCTTCGGTAGTCGTCCTCTGAGGAGTTAGTGGAGGGGCTGGCATTGTCCGAGGGCCTCACCATTTCCTTTTAAAAGAGAGGAAAAAAATTCATTGCAAATACATGTGTTCACATAGATGATAAAGTCATTTGCAAATGCAAGCACAATTGCACTAGCACCCAAAAATGATTTCCCTTCCTGTATCAGTCTCTAAATCACATAGAAAAAAACACCCGTAGCTTTCTTTTGACACACCTGTCCCAGGGATGAAACAGGTTTGACAGGCTGCAATGGGGGAGGTGGGATACAAATGAGGTGAATCCAGTGCAGCGCTGCATGGCAACAGCAGACTGTACTCTTGTACTACTGCGAGACATTTCACATAGGACAGAGGCCTAAAAGGACATTAATTGCACATGATCTCAAGTAACTTCCATGTCTGAAGAAACACGCAATCCAATAAATTCAAGCTGCACATTGTGTTTTGATTTGATGTGAGAGTGCTTGCTTTACCATAATTAAAAATGAGCGACTCGCTTTTGTAGTCCTCTGGTCAAATATGCGTCACTAATTAATACAATTTCCAAATTAGCTTTGGATTGTGCCTTCCTGACTGGAAAGAAGATTCTCCAAATACTTTGTGCAAACATTGTACAATAAAATTCTAGATGTGAGAAGACTTTTTCTTTAAATCAGACCTTGAGGAAGTCTGACAAGTGCCCAAATCTGGGCAAGACCTGACTGCAGGATGGGAGGGGAACTGGCAGAAGCACAGAACTACTCTCTAACAGCCCAACGCCCCCTCCCTTGCTCCCCCTTCAGAAGGCAAAGACCCGACCTGATTTGGAGAAAAATAAGGAGAGCGTACACACAAACTTGCTCACCAGCGATAAATATACATATGCAGGTAACAAAACGCATATAAACCAAAAAAAACGTATAGAAGTCTATATCCGAGTTATTACACACACATGCAGCTGCATGTACATCTCAAAATTGGACACCAGATGTCCTAATCCAGAATAATTCACATTTCTCGAGCCCTGCATTTTTGTTCCCGCCCACCATCTCTTCTACACACATATGCATGCATACACACACAGAGAAACCAAGCTGTCTACACATACACACAGCTGGGGTTTCAGCTCGAGTAATTCAGATTAAATCCATTTCTCTGAGGTCCCCACCCAGCCCCCACCCCCTCCACACTGCAGCTCTTGGCCAGGGCAGCCTGGGCACACAGGATAGTATAGGGGAGCTTATCATCCTCTGCCACAGCTGGAGGGATAGAGATGGGATGGAATGAAAAGGGAGGCAGAATGAGGGAGAGATGGAGAGGGGGGAAAGTGAACATGCTTTCAGGCCTAGGAGAAATAAAAAAAGGTTAATGTCGGACCACATATACTGTGATGCAACTGAAAAGAAGTGAAGAGTTGTGATGGAAAGAAAATACTATTAAAAGATCAGAAACAGTTGTTGCATAAAGAAAAAAGAACTGATAACGTGCACAAAGAAAACTAGTGAGAGCAAGAGGCAGAGAATAAGAGCGACTTTCAGCCTCAAGAAAATGGGCAGTGGAGAAAATGTGGAGCAGAGGGGGAAGGAAAGCGAGCGCGATAGAGAGGAGTTGGGTCACCCCATTTTAGCCTTCACAATAGCCCATGTTCTCCCCGAGGCTCATTGTCCACTCACTGTGGGCCTTTGTGAAAGGGCTCTGAAATCACTCTCTTATTACACAGCAGCTCCCACTTGCAGGCATAGATTGGAGCCAGGGTGCATGTGGGTGAGACGAAGAAGAGGATGAGGAGAGGGAGAAAAAATATTCGATGATATACACATCAAAGCCTCTAGAAGAGTGTAGTCTGAGTGGTTGTGAATATTTTGGTGTGGTGCAGTGGACAAAGAGTTGGATATGCTTAAGAATTAGATTGTCAGTGGTCACACAATGTTTTTGATTTTTGGTATATAGACTGATTCTATTTAGGCTGCTTCTATTTAGACCTAACAAGCTTTCCACATGCTGCGCTAACGCTGGGATAGATATGTAGTATCCTCGAGAAGACATATCGTCAAACACACATTCATATTGTGTTGAGTTGCACAGAAAAGCCAATACCCCTCGACTCCCCACAGCCTTCATCCATTACACATAGCATGGCAGAAGGCCAGATATATGGCTTTCCTAAGAATTCCGAAATTTGTTGTGTGTGCATTTGTCGAAGTCATGGAAGGACAGCTAGTTATGGGATACGTTGCTCCATACAGGCCTCATCAGCAGCATCATCCTTTCTCCAGATGTGCCACGTGTGAGCTGGGAGAAACAGCAGACCAACCCTGCACGGCAGATGCTGTAGGCATAACCAGCTTGAGCTCTAGCAGTGGGAGCCAGGACCAGGAGAGAATGTGGGGACAATATCAACCTCCCCCAGTCTTGACGTGGCTAGGTTTTTATTTGAGCCAGAGATGGTAGGGGTGGAAGAATGAAAGTCAGAAACAGATTGGAAGAGAATCAAAGAGGGTGCTTCGGAAGAATCCTGGGATGCATCTTCAAAGACTATATTGCACAGCCAATAAAAGTTGATTTACAGGTGGATTAAACAAACCAAGCTGGCCGTAAATTCAAGCCTGTCGAAGTACTGGCCACAGTTGAGATATGCTGTAACAAAAATAAACCTCAGACCTAAACAAACCCCAAAGCCCCAAGGCCAGTAGATCGTTGACAAACATGACACACCTCTAACAGATCATGTGATACAGCAATGTCCCTATGCAACATAATGACCCACTGGAGCCAGTTTGTTTACCTTTTATACACACACACGTTCACCCGTGTCCCCTCACTCGTCTCACCGCACCCAACCTCCATCGAGTCCCATGACCAGCCCAGCCCTAAGGCCATCACCACCGGTGCTTCCTTAACTCCCTACATCTACTGTGTCCTTCCCTCAATCCCCCCCACCCAACCCAACCAGTCTGTCCCCAGATGCCAGAACAATACTGCTGTGTGCGTTTGGCCCAAGGTGTGGGAGGCTGCATCGAGTGTCTCCCGGCCTCTTAACAATGCCCTGCCAGGGAGAGGTGGGGGGGACACAGTCACTAATTCAACAAGAATTCTCCCTCTGGCTCCAGCCCACCCCATTCCAATGACCTGTGGCCCCCAATAAACATCCCATCTACGGTATCTGGCATACACCAAACAGAAATGGGTGGGTCCCCTTTAAAGTTAGGGGAGGCTCGCTCTTCATAAAGGGTGTGTTGTTTCTCTTGGCTAAAATGAGGAAGTGAAAATGACTTGTATATGTACCCAAAGTCTCAGTTTTGTCCTAGTCGGGTTTGATCTTATGCCCCATTAAGACTGGCAGGGGTGCCTCAAAGGCGAGCTGGTTAAGATACATGTCATAAAATGACAGTGTCGACAGTTTGATTCCTTTTCTTGAAAGCTAAATTGAATGTGTCAATGTGCCTCATATCCCACCTGGTTACGAGACCTTCGCTCCGACAAACCGGTCAAATCTGATCTAATTCAAATAAACACAGACTACAATTATAAATAGGGATTGCATTTTTTGTACAAGTTCAAACTGTTAAAAGCTGACAGCGACAAGCATGTGCAGAAAACTGAAACTGAAAGTACGTTCCTGAGGCATTCAATGCAACTCTACATGCATTCATGTATGTGGAACTACAGTTGTAGAATTGAGTCTCTGTGCTTGGTGATTACAAGGGATTATTCTGTAGCAACCAATGTGGGTTTAACACATGTTTGGTGGACCCACGTCACACAGAAATCTTCTGTAAGAGAAGAGTCACAGAGTTGTCCACTTTACCAAAAATTATGAACACAAGATTTAAAACACCATGAAATGGACTTATACGGGTCCCAGATATGTTCTCTGATATCTGAGCTAAGAGGACCGATTGTGTACTTCTGCCTGATTTTAACCTTTTACCGATGAGCATATGGAATGGAATCTAAGTACAAGACCTAACCTAGAGAAAAATGGACAACCCCCTTTCCTAGCAGACCCACATTTAC
Organism: Macroramphosus scolopax; assembly: GCA_901007825.1. Taxonomy (NCBI): domain Eukaryota; kingdom Metazoa; phylum Chordata; class Actinopteri; order Syngnathiformes; family Centriscidae; genus Macroramphosus; species Macroramphosus scolopax. The sequence goes on along the minus strand of CAAKHC010008225.1, from coordinate 23,192 downwards.
CACAGCTGCCCCTGTGTACTAGGGCTAATCGAGTTAGCTTTAATAAATGCATCAGAGGCCTGACTAACGTCAGGAATGGGTGAATAGGACAAGACATTGCCTTGCAAATTCCCTATAATGTATAATGCTTCACCATGTAGCCTAAAATTAACATTAACTGCAGCTCATTATTACAATGGTGCTATATGTATGAAAAAGTAAATAAATTCTCAATGAAGCAGCAACTGGAACTCTATCTGTCAAGGTTTATAATACAGGGGGAAATGGCCTGGATAACCTCTAGGTGCAGTATCTGGGGTCTTTGTTGCTAGGGAAAAGCCACACCAAGCCCCTAATCCACTCCTCCTGCTCTCGTTACCAATTAGAGATGTGTACAAGTTAGTGGATCACTTTAAGTCATTCTGATTAGTGATTGCGTGTACAAAGAAAGGAACTAAATGTAGTAGTCCAATCCTCTTCTCTCACACATTAGAGTCAAATAGCAGCCCGGTCCTAATTCCCCTGACAGTTCAGACTATTGTTGGAATACATGGTAGATTGTGACAATGAACACTGAGTAACTGTTTTTCTCATAATATAGGATTGATGGAAAAAATGCCCTTTGATACCGGATGGTTGGGGTAAATATGCACTCCCTGTTTTATGAGGTCACTGAAAGACTTCTGTGGAAATGTTGCCTGCGCTGCAATAAAAATAACGAACCGATAACAAGGCTTAATGCACACCACTGTAAGAGATCATCAAATATAAACCTTGCCTGATTGTTTTGAATTAAAAGCTTCCATTAATGTACTGATACTATGAATAGTTTTATACTGAACTCAAGCTTAGATTCCACATAGACCTCAATATGGCAATTCAATAGAGAAGGGTAATCCAAAATAACATGACGCTGTTTCAGCCATTACATACAAGCTGGGGATTTAATCATAAGATATGCCCCAAAGGTACAACAGTAGGGCGCATTAATCCACAAATATGTGGATGACAGGGTCAGGTGATGCCGTGTCATTCTATTAGGGACATCTATTTCACTTGTCTAACAGTTGCACATGGGTCAATCAGGCTGCCAGAATACAGGCAACAAGATTTACTGCCCTGCCCTTGTCCAGCCTCGCAAATGACACCATCTATGGATTTTGGGGGGTCATTCTAGCACAATGCCTCTAATTTAGCTCCCCAAAGGGAGGAGGAGGTGGAGGAGGAAGAAAAGAGCCAGAGGTCACCCTGGACTGCGAGCCAGCAGAGCTGCGAGTGGCCAAGATGCGGGGGGTTGGGTAGAGGTGCGGTTCCCCAAAGGCTGATAGGGTCGAGCCCTTGCCATTGTGTGACCTCTAGCAGGCTAGCAATCAAGACAGCTGCTGATGCAACAAAAGGGTTTTTATGTACAGTGAAAAAAAATATTTACAATGCCATCAATGTGAATTACTTAATAATGACTTTTTAGGCAGTCCACAGTGATTAACAGTTACTTGTGACGTGAAAATCCGCCTTCACTCTCACAAACGAAGCATACAGCGTGTTAACTTTATTTGTTGGCAGGTGTCAAACTAGACCAGGTTTGAGCGTGTACCTTAACTGTTACTGGTGACCGGACACGCAGACGAATGTTAGAAATAAAGAGTGTGACATAAACGTGTGGCTCAGTGTGTTTTGCTTTTCAGCTCCAACGTTAGTAAACATTGGCCATAAGGGCTTTCTAAGACCACAATTGCCCAACAAGCTCCGGCTAAAGACATTAACGTTATAGCTCCAAGAGGCTAGTTGGCTAAGTTAGCTGTTAGCACAGGTTAGCAGGCTAACGCTAGCTACGTTACTTAGCCCCAAGAACGGATTGTGAAGTTTAGATTAGAGGCTTCCGTCATAATGTTTCAGAAACTGTGAAAACTGAGGTCTTAAGTGACACCGAAAACAGATCATGACACACGGCATGACAAATTTATGATACGTATAAGTTTAATGCTACTTGCGTTCCTAAGGGGAAGCGCCGCGGATTGGAGCTAATGTTACCTGCTTGGTGGGGTCATTTCTCCCGTGCTCCGAAGACAGGTGATGTCTCAGCAGCAAGGCCCGCTTGTAGTTGCGACTCCCTTTGATTAGCTCGTCGCTGTTTTTAGTGGCAATGGTGTGACACCAAGAGCAAGACATAAGTCCCGTCTCCTGGCAAAATTTGAGCCATGGAAATTCTTGCAACCAAGAAGCGTGGAATAGTGAGTGTTTCTGGAGCAACGTCTGCGGTCTCATCTCTACCCCCGATTTCCTGGATCCCGTCTCGCCTCCTGACTCCTGGCCGTCGGCGCTGTTGGGACCGTTCCCCGCTGTCCAGTTACTCCCCTCTTTGGACCCGTCCTCCCCTTCCACCGAGCATACACGATCGTCTCCGTTCCCGGCAGCCCAGTTGCCCCCTTCCGGGTCCTCTTCCTCCTCCGCTTCGGGTTCCGTGCTATCGCTGACAGACCCAGCGCCCTCCACTCTCTTCTGCGATGGTCCTTTCGCCCCCAGATCCCTGTCCTCTTCTTGATCCAGCTTGTTACCATTAAAATGTCGGTCTTGACAGGCCGGGGCCTCCCAGCTGTTACAGTTCCCCCCGCCGATACCGCTGGAACCCGTTAACCCAGCTAATCCACCTCCTCGGAAAGCCAACGACCTGCGGTTTCTCTCACCGGACATTTTTTCTTAATATAAATTAGAATCTTCACTTTCTCAATGGTATCCCCTCCGACAGTAGCTCATGTAAATGTAAACTATATATTTTCCGAAAGAGATGGACCGTCGTCGTTTCTTTTCTCCGCTTTTGCCCTCCCGGTGAGAGTATGTAGGTTATGCGGAAATAAATAAAGGTTTTAAACGCATAATGAATTTCAGGGTTCTCGCTGCGTCCGCGCAGGCCCCGCAGAGGTCGAATGGCAACGACTTTCTTCCCCACAATGCACCTCGAGCAGAGAAAGGGGGGTTGGAGAGGGAGGGGGCAGCGTTTAAAGGAAGATGGGGGTGCCGTTGATCAGCAAGGGGTCTTTTGTGTTTCAAGGCTGCACCCATTTTTACGCATGCTTTTCATAATTGAGTATTCCGTATCTTCTCCATAAATGCCCATAAATGCATGCTGATGCGGGGGTCGGGGGGTTGGGGGTATCAATACATTCCTGTAATATTCCCATGAGAATATGCCGATTGTCTACTGTACCATACATTAATATATATAGTGCCTACAAGTTTAATGTGTAATGTAAGTGATCATAATATTGTGTTATACTTTACAATATAGTGTATTTGCTATTTATGGTCATACAATATGTCACAAAACATTACAAAGAAATACACAAGAAATCAAATGAAATACTGCCTAGAGCAATGAACGTGTCATCACTGGATGTGAAATCGGAATCCTCTTGAAACTTGAGATCCAAAAGTGAAGAACATATCAACATGTATCTCGGTTCGGCGTTTCTCTCACCTGTCGTTAGGGTTTAGTCCAGCAGGTGGAGTTATTTCATGTGAACGCCTGTTCATATGTGTGTTGTTTTATGGGTGTGCGTTTGTGTGTTGGTGATGGTTTGCATAGTTGGGTATAAAGTTTCAGGACTGTCCAATTAAAGGCTTTGCACACAACGTGTGAACACGAGTAGGACTTAACCCGGGTTTTGATTATTATAAGATGGGGGTTTGTATATCCCACAGTAATGGATACATTCCCATGGGGCTAATAAGGCGTGTCACGCGCATCTATTTATTGCTCTTGCTCATGTAAGCATTGCATATCAGCTTGACTATGCAAATGTCAGAAACGATATGGAAATTCAAAGTTCCCTGCAATGGGTAGGAACATGATATGTTGATCTATCCTCTCAGGTATGAAAAATGCGAGTAAGCCCTGCTCTATTAGTGGGGTTGTTTTCTTCATTGTTATACCTTCAGTTGGGTGATAACTGACTGTACTTTGTGGTGATGTAATCATAATTGCAGGAATTAAACCTGATAGTCCGGCTCTGCATAAACCTCCTGAGATGTATATATCCATAATTTAGTGTTTCCAACCATAAAGGAATCATAAAAAAATATTCTGTAAATATGTGAATGACAGATAGAAGTGACTGTCAATTACCAAGACAAAAGATCAGATAATACCAAAAATAATGAATACAATAATATTTTCCAAACACTTTATCCTGCAGGCCTATACAATTTTATCGTATCGTTTTTTCATTATTCCAAAATAATATTGGCTTAATCACAAGTGGTTAAGGGGTCTTTTAAAACGTTTTTGATTGATATAATGCACAAGTGGAGCATCGTCTCTGCCTGTTTTGGGGATTAGACACTGATTTTTAGTTATTTGTCATTAACGTATGTTGCCACGACGTGTGTACGACTTGATTAGTATGAATGAAAACCGATTGATAGAGAATGTGTCTTTAAGGTTGTAATAACGCGCCGTTGTAATGCAGTTTATGCCGAGCTTTTGGCGTACAACTTGGTCCACGTGCTCGCCTCTGTTTACACTTGTACGCGCTGACGTCACCGTGAACTCCACCCCGTACGGCGTGCTGCCTGGCAACACGGCCGAGAGGACGTGAGGATCTGCTGCAGCCAAGTGAACAACCTGCAGAATCTGGACATTAAATTACCACAGAAGAAACTCTCAACCGAACAATGGAGGATTCAGAAAAAGGTAATTGACTTGCTGAATGTTTCACAGTCGCTATGTTGCTGCCGAAAAACTTTTGTCTCACACGCAAATTTAGCAAACTTGCTAACTTTGCTCTGTAACGTAAACTAAAGTTCGTCCTAAGTGAACATATGCTACACTTGAAATTAATAAAATGCTGTTTGTCTTAGGGTTTTGGAAGAAAATACATCTTTCTCGTCACTAAATAGAAGTGATTATGTTAAAAAAAAAACACGGAAGTGGGGTATTACACAGCATTTCCGAGCAACTTCAGTAACAATTTGGGGAGGAAGTCAACATTAAGTTAAATAAACACAAGCTAACACATTGACTACGGCGGACAGGCAAATATTGTGTACATTAAATCAATTTAACCGCTAAAATTAGCCTGTATTTTCCTAGATGTAGCTTAAAACCCCCCCTCAGTAATTGAAAACCTGCACAAATTGACTACACCCGTTTGACAACTCATTGCTGTTCCTCAAGTGTTCCCACTTACCTGTTTAATTCATGTCACGCTTTGTATTATTATAAATTCTCTTGATTACTAACTTGTGTAAAGTGTGCATCTGATTTGTGTTAATGTAAAGAATTCCTATTATGTGTGAGATTTGTTAAACAGGCCAAGCAGGCCTGTACACACAAATGTGGGACTGTTGAGAATGTTAATATATAGCGAGGCTGTGAGTGTGTGAACCACAGGTATGCTTCTGGTGTTCCTCCCTGCGACTCATCTTTGCTTTTGTGTTAAAGCTGCTTCTGCTTGTGTGTTTCCTGCAATGACACCTCTTCACATTTGCAAAAGAGAAAGGCCTAGAAAGACTCCTAAATTACAGTTCTTTCCACAAACCTGGTAGTTTTGGGGAAATATGTGAAAAGTAAGCAGCAGAGGTTTATTTGTTAAAGGCACAGACGTAACCTCATTTCCCTTCAACAAAATCAGTCTGCACCCCCCTGGTTTCAGAAATGTCATTTCCTGAACTATGCATGTTGTTTTTTGCCTCGAGGTGAATCATTTCGTAAAAGCAACTACATATTTTGTATATTGACATTGGATCAACAAAAATACGCCGTTTTAAAGCTTATTGAATAAATATCTATGTATATATGGACAAAATAAAATGAATACTTGACATTGCTGTTGCCCTGCAGTAGATGTGAGGCCCACCCCCACACAGCCTTTTGTTCAGACTAACAGGAATTGATCCATCCCCATTATTGGCTCATTAGTGGCTCTGGGGTCCTCTTCAACCCGGCCACTTTAGACTATTTTTTAGCAATTCAACCAGCATTTTCAGTGTCTCTTCGCAGTTGTCTAAGTGTCTTTTGTCGAACATACTACAGATTTTTATTCATTTCAATAAGTCTTCTTCTTTATAGCCACACTGTCATGGCAACAGACACTTAAGTACATTTTCCAGCCACATTTTGATGCAGGTATCTATGGTAGCTGATCCCCTGGCACCATCTATACATGCATCTTATTCCATGACACAGCCACGTGTTGGTGTCAGCTCGCTCAGTCACCAGTATTCTAATCAAACAGGAAGGGATATGGTTTTGTTCCGGTAAGCAACAGAATGTTTGTTTGTTTTTAGCTACCGTACATCCTCTTCTGAGTCTGAAAGAGAAGAACTGCAGTGTGTGGACCTTCACCTTTGTTAGGTCAGAGAGACATCTGCACACTTTTAAACACTGAGTGTATTCAGAAAATCCTACCTGATGCTCAGAGTTCCTCCCACAATGTTTTTTGAGTGTTGTAGGTGACACATTGCCAATGGCAGGATGAAACAAGCTGCACTAGCAGATTTTAGCAGAAGGGAGGTTGGTGCATGTTGAGATGTCTGACTGGTGCTTCTCAAAGCAGCTGTGAAAGGAGCAGCGTCTGCAGCCATGTGTGTGTGTGTGAGTTTATATATGACCTTTTGATAACAAACCTTCCCGTTGTTGTTCTTGCTTTTACCTGCAAATGAACAAAGTGACTATTTTTAATCTTTTGTCTATAGTTTGGTTTTAAGGACATTATTTGATGCTTCCCTTTCAGGAACTATCCTCTTCACACAGTGAAAAGACAATTGGGAGAGAAAAGGTTCAAATTTTCCTTTCTATTGTCATAGGCCCCCTACAATAAAAAGAGTATCAGTGTTTAAGGGGTTTGAAATATTCTCAAATCTTCTACTTCTTACTTCACATGTTCATGTTTTCATCTCAAACCAAATGTTCAAAAATGAAGTCTGAGTGCGATGGCCTTGTTTTTCCTCTCAGTAGTCAAATGAGATTGATCAGGAGCAGCGGTCAACATTTTTGCCTTATTAGATTTGAATGAAGCACAACTGAAGGCTTTCAGCCATGTGGACAGTCAGAGGAAGTCTCTCACAGACAGCACGCACACGCACACGCGCACGCGCACGCACACGCACACGCACACGCACACACACGCACACACACACACACATGTACACGCACACACACCAGCCAAGTGGAGTCGACCTGTTCAGAGTAGAAATGTGTTTTGCTAGAACAAATATTTGAAGTATATTTTCACAGGTTTTTAAGTATTTTAGATCTGATAGATTTCAGTACAATTAACTAACAATCAACATGATCTTGAAATAAGAATTTATATATATTGTACATGATATAATGACTTGTTCATAATGGACTGAATATTATAAAGGTGCTGCTCAGCCGGAGTTGACAGAAGACAATTCAGAGAGTAATATAGAAACCATAAAATGAGTCAATAATAAACTTTGTATCTTAGAAGAAAATGTAGTTATAAACTCATCATCGTGCACTGACCATTTTTGACTACTTGGTTTTTGTAGAATTTTCCACTAACCTGTGATATTGGTCAGCTGTCAGAGGTCTGGTAGCTTCCACGTCGACACTGTGGAGAGAAAGTTTGGGCCTCACTGTCAAATGGAGGAGACGAAGTGTTGGGACGAAACCTCCAAACATTTTCAGGCCTTTATATATCGGTTTCATTTCCAATCCAGCTTAGTTGAGTCTAAATACTGAGTGAATTAACAAAAAGGAGGCCCACAAATGTCTGTGCTGTCATTTTTAACATCCTGTGGACTAATGAAGCAAAGGCAGGCTAGAAGGCCAACATGATGTAAAAGATGCATCACCGAAAATATTTTTAAAAATAGGGAGGAAAGCATTTAATGGGATTTTAGGACTCAAGCAAACCTGCTATGTTTCTGTTCTCTCTCAAAATGGGACTGATTCCAACAATTTCTGTGTCTATTACTCATTTGAAAGCAAACACACGGGAAAAGGAGCCCAGTTTAAACTCGACTAGAACGTATTTTGAATATTACCCCTTTAAATGTGAAGAATGAACCTGATGTCGCAGCATCACCTCACAGCTGTTGTGATGCTCGTCTGCAGAGACGAAGCACGGTGGTGAGTCGAAAGAGATTCTTAAAGCGTACAAGTGAGATAAATGGCACTCTGTATACATGAATAATGGATGAGCTCATACATCCACCCACTTGTCCATTTAGTGTGTGTGGACAATATCTTCGCTGCACCTGAGGTTTAGCCCCCGGTTGCCCCCCCCTCTCCCTGTTTTCCCAGGATGCACATCTCATGGGAACTTTGTGGGCACGCTCTCTGCATGCACAGCGGCCCATGTCTCATGATTCTTGTTTTAGACTAATCATGTGACAGGGTATGCCGTGAATATTAAGGTAATTGATCTCATGCTGTGCTTCATTAGCCACTTGGAAATGGATGTTCGTTCCTAGTTACAGTCTGGGTGGATGATGGGTGACCTTAGTTGTTCATGGTCCTCGGATCTGTTATGTTTCTCAGTCAGAGATCATTTGTCCGAATGAATCTGTGACTCTGATGGAAATGTGTATTCCCAGTATTCAATGGTTTATCTAGTTGAAGCACGCCGGTGGTTCTCTTTGTAACAACTGTCACATGAATCCAGCGTCTCAGGAATCAGTGGCTCCATTAGTCAGGAGGGCAGATGAGTGGAAGTAATGTTGAGCTCATCCTGAAGGGAGCTCTGTCCCGTCGAGGTATTAATCAGGATGTGAACATTTATATCCCCATTAGCATTTAGACTCCATCATATCTTGTTCATCAGTCTTTTCTTTCTACTCTACCAGCGTACAGATTCAGACATGAAGAGGGACTCTCCCCTCTGCACGCATCCTGACACTTGATACTTTGCAATGAGCGACTGTATGTGTGTCACTTTGTGGGCTGACCTCGCTAAATGGAAGCGCAGAGCAACGCAGCCTGACTCTGCAGATCAGGGTGCACCGTGTAGGCACTTTAGTTTGCCGTGCCATGACCCACAGTATCTCTACTTCCCTTTGTGCAGGACTGTCACAGACACAGTGGGGCTTATTATGTCTCATCTGGGACCGACCTTATACTGTCACTACTATTATAAGTCACAACACATAATGTTCCCGACCAAACCGTTCGGTGTTCCTCTGAAACATCACTGAAAGATTTGAGAATTCCACCATTCATTTTTGTTAGAAATAAATGACATGTTACATGATGCTTCATACAACCTTTGTGAAGGAAAGATACGTCACTGATTATATTTATTTGGTGCTTCATAACATTCAATGATGAACCTTTTCAAAAGCCCTTGTGAGAGAATGTCTGTTCTTGTGACTGAATGACGGATGAGACTAGCGTGCATGATCACCTACATAGTAGCTCTTGTACATGTTCACTTCACAAAGAGTGTTTTCCTCCATCGCACAACACTCCGCCTCTGGCATCCTCTCCCCTCCATTGTAGCTGACTAGCATTACTGCTGCTCCGAGCCGGGCTGTCCACCCCGGATTAGTGCTTCTCTGTAATCTGGGACACTACAGATTATGCTTTTCATCTTCCGCCCCCACCCCAACTGCCCCGCCACGCACATCACGTGACCGGCACGCACAAATGGGACCTCTCATCTCTTCCTTTCCCTCCTTGGATGACATGATAGGTGGCTTGAAAGTGAGGGAGGGAATTGAGACCTGAGCGTTGAACCTGTGTGTCACGCAGTGTCACTGCAGCACCGGCTCTTTGCAAGCGTTAGAAAACCGCACTGATTGCGCAAATGGAAGTGTGAAGGATGGAGTGAGAGTTGACCTTTGGGATTACGGTGAGCAGACAGAGGGACTGTGTGCCGGCTGCAACAGCTGCTTGCTGGGACAGGTAACTTATTAACACCAAGAGAGAAGCAAACGGCGCTCAATGTCCCGGCCTACAGGGTAGAAACGTAAAACCAGTTTCATGTACTCTGATCTTCTGAGCACCTGAAAGCCTCCTCCCATGTACGAACAGTCCAGGACGCTGTAAACAAGGAGGCACAGAAACAGCACGCGCCTGGATCACATGTAGACAATCAGCACTTGGCTGGCTCTGCTGAGCAACTGGTGGTGGCGGAGAAGTGGCAGCCGCTCGGGCTAACAACACACAGCAAGCTGTAAACATGGAGCCTCTGGAGGAATACCACTCTCCATTTGACTTTGAGCAAGGAGTCAACACCAGCTACCTCTACCTTTCCCCGGCCTACAGCGACACGCCGCCCAGCTCACCAGCTGTCAGCAGCAGAGGTAATCACAAGGAGGGGGGGAAGAGGCCGGGAGGAGGATGTGGGCCAACACATGGGTTTGGTTCACTGGGGGGGAGAATTAGGGGGAACAAGCAGTCAAAGAGGGAGGGAATGAGTTCTAATAGGTGGCAGGGGTGTGTGTGTGTGTGTGTTGGTGTGTGTGTTGGTGTGTGTTTGTCTTTCCCCAATTTTCAACTGACTTTCATTTAGTTTTCAGACAGTGTGTCGTCACTCTAAATGAGATTCAATTAATTAACTCCACCGTGGAGTTTATTATGTCACTCACATCTGTTTGTCTGTCTGTCAGCAGGATTACAAAACATCCACCAGCCGGATTGTCACAAGGCAGAACCCCAAAACATTTTAGGGAAGATCCGTTTTAACATAACGGAAAAATATAATAATTAGACAGATAATAGAGGAGCTCAGTTCAGTCTGTTGTTGTGTGGATGATGTCAGGAAACACTTACTCAGGCTAATTACTCACGTTCTGTTACTGCATTGTCATACATAACAGGAGGAATAGTCACGTGCTGGAAGTTTGACAAGTCTGTTCACATGTTCTCCTCTCTGCCTGCTTTCAGCTCCATAGTCTCTGAGTTGTTGTGGATTTGGAAGCTGCACACAGTTAGCTGGTCATGGGGCAGAACATGTTCCTCTGTGGGGAAATGAGCTAAATCAGGGCTGGGGAAGTGATGTGGGTGGGGAAGCAGCTTGGTGGAGCAAGCCAAACGGCCTCCACTCACATGCAATGGTCTTTCTCTCTCACCTAATGTTCTAGATCTACATTAAGATACTACTCTGTTGTTGGAATGCGTCCGCTATAAGGGGACGTGTCCCTCACACAGGTGTTAGAAGGAGTAATGGCACAGCTCATCTCTCAGTTTCTGCAAACACCGTGTGGTGGCTGAGAGCTGTCGCCCCTCAGCAGCTCTCCTGATAGTTGGAAGGAAATTCCACAGTTGCATTTCGTGGGAGTGTATATTGCTTTTTTTTTTTTTTTTTTTTGCTGCCCGCACCAAACATCCATCTGCTTCAGCTGAAGTGTTTGAAAGAACAGGGAGTATCAGGGTGTGACCCGAGGAGAGGACGGGTGCCAAGAGTGTTGGAATGAGGTGGGAGGTACGGTGAGGGTGGAAGGATGCAGGAAAGACGTTGTAGTTTGTCAGACATGAATTTGTAGGTTGATTTTGGTTAAATTGTATATTAAATCCTCGACGTGGGATGGAAGACAAATACATGAGATGTGGTTAGATGTCGTGAGGAGATGGAACCTGCAGGGAGCTGCGCTCTACTGCGCAGGAAGCCTTGATAACTGCAGGCAGGCTCCACCTGAACTGTGATGGTTGTCAGACAGAAATTTAATTAAACGACTTCTACTACTGCTCTTTCTTCAGATGTTCACCTCTTAATTCACGCTTCAGTTCTGCTTCCTCACTGCTGGCAGTCACGTTTCATTCACATTGTGCGTTCCATCTATTTTTGTCTTCCCTGTTATGTTTCTAGATTTCTGTTTCCCCTTGAAACTTAAGTGTTGATCAGATAAAAAGACAGATGACCGCAGGGGACAGGTTCGCCTCCCTCTCTTCATCTCAGCTGTGGCCTCCTCCTCCTCCTCCTCTTCGTGTCCTTTTGACTGACAGATCCTGACAACCACTTTGCTCTGGTTCCCTCACACTGTGAGCCCTGCACATCTCCGTGGAGAAAGTTCTCTGTATTATTGATGCGCTGCTGCTCCTGCCGGGCACAGCGGCGCTGTCGGAGACGGCAACATCAAAGTGTGGATGTGGAGGGACAATGTGTGTGTATTAGGTGGAGATGTTGTGTTGTGTGACTGTACATGTGTTTGAAAACCTGCATGTCGGGTCATGAAAAGATTCTAGTCTATCATCAAACAGCATTGAAACCAGCGTTTCATTTCCTAATCCGACTCCCTGATATCTTTCATTAATTCATCTGCTACCAGCTTCCTTTATCCTCCTGACCCCCCCCAGAGGAAACTAACATTAGACTCTCCTGTCTCACCACCTGTTCGCCGTCACACAGGGAACACCGACATCTTTTAAAGATATCGGACATACGAGCTTCAGAGTCAGAAATATTGATGTATTTTTCTTTCTGTCGCCTCCCAGTTTCACAGCAGCTTCTGGACTGTGTTCCAGAGGTGGGAGAAGACGCCGTGACGACCGTCGCTCCCTCCTCCCCTCCTCCCCCGGCCCTGACAGAGGAGGAGCGACAGGAGCTGCAGGAGGAGCTGGTCAAGGTCAGCAGAAGTCAGGGATTAAAGAGGTTGTGGTTCAGGGAGTCAAGCAGGTGCTGGACCCCGTATGTTGTTTATACAGGCGGTTAATCCCCATAATCTGATATCTGCTTCCCAATGCAGAATCTGTTGGCAAGGTACAAGATTGTGGGGACGATCGGAGCGTATCGACCATTCACAGTTTCTGTGGAGAGCAAACGAGATGACGATTTAACTTTTTATTTATCTGCATTCTGATGTTAGTTGTGAAACAATCAGGTCGGCAACGGCAACGGCCTCAAAATGTTTGGAAAATTGGATCATGAATTAAATTGCATTAAACAATAAAAAACATGAAGACTAATTTCTAACTCAGTTTGTATGTGTCTCCCTCTCTCTCCCTCTCTCTCTCCCCTTCTCCTTCTCCTTCTCCTTCTCCTTCTCCTTCTCCTTCTCCTTCTCCTTCTCCTTCTCCTTCTCGCTCTCTCCCTCTCCCTCCCCAGGTGGAGGATGAGATCCAGACTCTGTCTCAGGTGCTCGCAGCCAAGGAGCTGCAGCTAGCAGACATCAAGAGGAAGTTGGGTATCACGGCTCTCAGCGATCTGAAGCAGAACATCACCAAAACCTGGCAGGAGGTCACCACCTCTACCGCGTAAGCCCCACCCACCTCCACAGTGTGATGTCACCATGTTTCAACATGGCGTAGCTCCTCAGTACGACACCAAGTCTCTCCTGATCTGACCATCAAACTTTATCAGATACTTTGCGTTCAGCTTGTCCTGAACTCTTTAGTTTCTCCTCCATACAAGAAGGAACCCGACGTTGGTTCTCCTGACAAGCTGCCAGTGAAGCTGTTTGATGCCTCCAACAGGAAATGAGCAGCATTCTGATGCTTTCAGGCATGAAAATGAAAAAGACATTGAAGTTCAGTTCTGACCGCGATGCTTCTCTCCCGTCTTTGAACTCGCTGTCATATCCTGTCTTTCTGCTGCCCGTCACTCCCCCCCCTCACTCTCTCTGTCTCCCCCTTCTGTCGTTCAGCTACAGGAGGACATCTGAAACTCTGTCTAACGCAGGTCTGAAGGCCACAGCAGCTTTCTCCAACATGGGCTCAGCCATCAGCCGCAAGCTGGAGGATGTCAGGTGAGAGTGAAAGGACAAAGGAAAATATATCATGAACTTGTTAAAACCCGCCGCTGTGACACGTCACGAACCGGCATGAACAACAGAACCTGAAGGTGCTCCGAGATTTCCGATAACATCCAGGTAGAAGAGCCGAGGGGGTTGTTGGTTTTCTTACCTGCCAACCGGCCCCAGTAAAGTTGTGTTTTTTATTTTTATTCATCAAATGCATCTTGTAATTACATCATAGTATTTACATTCAAACTGCCACACAGCCAACTGAAGACAATGCTGATATACTTCCCACAAAAAGACCCCAAAAAAAAGCAGATTGTTTCATTTAGAGTATAACAACCCCCCACCCCCCTCCAATCCTAATCTGTCCCCCTGACATCCTTCTTCTCTGGATTACTGAGCTGCAAATAAGATTATTAGGCTCCTCAAAGCCGCAGCGTGCTGAGAAATGAAACCTCACGGATGAGCCCGGACAGTAAGCTGGTTCGGGGGGGTTGTGGGGGGAGAGCAGCATGACAGGGGTCAAAGTGGCACCGTGCTACTGCGTGTCTTTGTAGGTGGTCTCTCTCTCTCTCTCTCTCTGTGTGTGTGTGTGTGTGTGTGTGTGTTTCTGGTGACAAGATATTCCGATGATACACAGGATAAGCACACAGCCACTGTGTTAATACACAATCAATCTTAACGGGATGAAGCAGGATTGAGGAGGAGATTTAAGAAGTTGCTTTCCCGCTGATTGAACATGCCGTGGAATGAATGAGCCTCTGTGTCCTCTGTGTTTATGTCAAACTGTCTTCACCACTCTAGATAAGAGATAACCACTAACTCCTCCTTTCTTCTCCACAATGCTGTCGGATAGCATACGATCATTGCAGCACTCCGCTAGCATGCCTGCCATGAGGTAAGGGGGGGGGGGGGGGGCAGGGGGGT
>CAAKHC010008224.1:18830-31348 GCA_901007825.1 Macroramphosus scolopax | reverse complement strand
GTTTGTGTGTGTGTTGGTTTGTGTGTGGTGTGTGTGGGGGGGGGGGGGGTTAGGGCTACTTACCACATCAACATTTGCACCATTGATTGTTGTATCTCTCCTCTAAAGGGGGAACCTGTGTAATATTCTGTCTCTCTTTGTCTCTTGTTAGACGCTCTCTTGCTCTTTGTCTCTCTCAGCCTTTCCTTTGTTCATCAGAGACATTTATCATTAGGCTCGCTGGCTTTACCTGCGATCCGGCCTGTGGGGGCGTAGTTACTACACACACACACACACACACACACACACACACACACACACACACACACACACACACACACAAAGAAACATACAAGCTCCCCTTGAAGGTGGAGGTTAGTTTCTCACTGTTCTGTTTATCTTCGGCTTGTCCCTTATCTCTGTACAGAGCAGATCGTAAGGGGGTAACCCTTCAGCAGGGGCACGTCTTGCTTTGGGGGATGATTGTGTGTGTGTGTGTGTGCATGGGGGAGTGTACCCTTTAGGGATGGTGTTGGAATTCAGAAGACAGCTGGTACAGTAGCCCCCACCTTCCCCATTTATAGAGGTTGTTCAGATCATCTTCTGTTTTTCCTCAACACACACACACACACACACACACACACACACACACACACACACACACACACACACACACACACACACACACACACACCACCCCCACCATGAGAGAGCTCTTTATATCAACAGGGTCTCAGTTTGCCCAAACTACAAATTAGTCACCTCCCACCCTCCCCTCTCTCCCGTCCTCGCCTGTAAACAATGGAAACCAGTAGGCTTCGGTCACGTGAGCGACCAGCATCTGCACACAGAGTTGTTATTGTTTTGATTTGGGCTCCACATGCTGAACTTGAGTCCAGCGGGACCAGAGCTTAGTGTGTGCAATTATTTTAGGGGTTTGGGTCGGGTGGAACCGCGATGTTCTGCCAAGCCTGAGGGCTGCCATCAGAACTTTGTGTGTATTTTTGCATGTGTGCCTTTGTGTGTGTGTGTGTGGGTTGTGGTGGCTCCTGCTCGCAGCATTACCTCACTGGGAGCTGAAATGGATGTGTTTACCAGGGGCTTCTCTCTCTCTCTCTGTCCGTCAAGGATCCCTCTCTTTTCTTCCCCTGCAAAGCATGTGAGGCTCAGCCATGATGGAGGGAAACATAACACCGCCATTAGACGCACACAAAATCCCTCGTCGGGAGTTCAGCTCCACACACACACATGAAGCCTGTTACATAGCCACACTCCTACATGTAGCATGCATAATTCATGACCTCCCATTGACATTTGTGTAAACATGGGTGCTTCCCTCAGCTGCTCTGTAGTGGGTCTTTGTCGGAGCTTTGGCGTGTTCGGGGAAAATACTGCTCTAGTCAACTCCAACCACACACTCATCCAGTAACAACTTACTATCTTATTACCTCCGAGGAGGTTGTGTTTCATTCTCTGTTTGTCTATAAGCAAACTACTTTTCATGACATTCGGTGGAGCAAAAAGATTTTGTGACAGTTTCTCTGGAACTCTTCACCCGGTGATGATGTGGAGAATCAGTGACAGCGTTCCGTACCGTCGCACCGACCAGCAGACCGGACCAGCCACCCTGCAAAGGAAACTCGCTTCTCCTCCTCTAACCAAAGCATGTGACGACAGCTGTTTTGGAACTTAATTTCTTTTGTAAATTGAGAGTTTCATCCTCCCGCTCGACCTAAGGAAGTTAGCATTTCCTTGTTTCTTACAACAGGCGTGGAAACCTCAACGTTCTGATGACATGACGCCCCTGATTTGGTTTGGAGAGAATAATGTGAAGTTCTAGTTTGTTCAGATCGTCGACAACCTTTTAAAACCGAGTATGTTTATTTCAGCCTTGGTTGATGGTCTGCACGCTCCGTTAAAACTGTTGCACAGATTTTACAGTATGTTTCTTATGGACATTTGTTTATAACGCTGTGTGCTGTATATACATTTACGAGTACATTTGTAGGGTTGCTCTGGCTGGAGGCTTTACTGATCATCATGAAAACAAAAAATCATCCGTCCATCCTTCTCTTCTTCATCGCCTCTCTTCAGCCAGATGAGCTTTTTAATGCTTTCCACCTTTCTCCTTCCCTCCCCGTTACCTCGCCATCACTCTATCTTGCTCTCTCCATCTCTGCTTTCCCGCTCATTCCCCCCCACTCATTCCCCCCATGATCTGTGCCTCTCCCAACCCTCCCACACTGTAGCCCTCCCTCTCTTCCTTTGTCTCCTCTGCGCTGCCGGCTTTGTGTGTGAGTGTATGTGACTGTGTTTTTCCTCTGAGTGACAGAGCGAGATGTTAACCCCGCTGCTGAGCCGTGTGCTGGCGTTGTAGATTAAACCGTGTGGATAACTTACACAAGCACATGAAATCAGTAGTGACAACTATAGTGAGGCAAATTTTCTCTGAGACGTCTCCAACGAAACACTTGTGTCAACTTTTAGCTCTAAAGAAAGGGAAATAAATAACTTTGAAGTGTTCCTGCACAGCTGAAAGATTTCAATCTTGTCCAGTTGTTTCCAGTTGGCCGATCTAAAGAGGGAAATGTTAGTTATATGGACTAAAGCTGCAATTAATAATATACATGGAAATTAACATGTCATTTGCAAAACATGCGTTCAGATTCTATACACACAGAACATCCATACGCATTCCTAATCATGTATGCAAATATACCAATCATCTGCAGTTAACCCCCACAGGAAGGGTTAATGGTTAATGATGGGTGCACAGCCACACATTTACAAATGATTATAATTTCATGGATAGCAAAGAGACATCCTCCGCTTGATTGTGCTTCTCGCAGTTTGTTTTGTGTTTCTGTTTCTGCAGACAGTTGTAATCAAAGGTGTGCAGGGCAGATCCAAATGCTAAGTGACAATTTGGACATTAGCTGGCTGAATCTGTCCATCATTTTGTTGCATCACCTGCAGAGGACGTGAGCGGCATACTGACACACACACACACACACACACATACACATACACACACACACGCTTTTACTTTTGTTGATATTCCTGATTTTACGTTGCACATCCTCTCGTCCACTGACGTGGCTCTGCACACTCCGGCTGTGCTTCGGAGCCATGATGAGTCCTGCACAACAAAGAATAATCAGTAATGCATCTGTTTTGCTTCGTTGTAATTTGTTTGGTGGAACTATTGATCTCTTTGATAGCTGCTGTTTCTGTCAGCATCCCGTACGTCTTTTGTACCGTAATGTTTTTAAGGCGTGAAGTGAATACAGGCTGGTATTGTGTGCAAGATTTAAAAGGGACTACGGTGTGGAGGATTCTTTGTGTGGACTTGTTGACATGGGTGAGGGGGAAGAAGGAAGGGGTGGTCTCTCTCTCTCTCTTTCTCTCTCTCTCTCCCCCTACCTCTCTCCCCTCTCACTGCTGGTGATTTCATTTTTTTTTTTGTCATGAGTGTCCCTTCACGCTCGGTGTCACATCCTCATACCACACAGCAGTAAATTAATCAGAGATGAAGCCCGCCTGATGGAGACACCCCCCCCTCCACAAAACACACCCTTCCCCTCTCTTTCTCTCCCTCTTTCACTTTCTCCGTCTGTCCCTGACATTCTGTCTCATATGAGGTTTTCCATCCCAGGAGTGAGTGAATCTTTCAATAACAACCAATCTAGCGGATCAAGCGGTGATTCGAATCGTCAGCGGAGACACCGAGGTCAACTTTTCTTTTTTTAGTTTTACAGCTGCAACATGGGATAAGACAACAATGCAGGCTGTAAACTTTAGGAGTCTTGAATGACGTTCACGCATGTAAAAAGCGCTTTCAGCTGCCATTCGGTTCAACAGGGGTTTGCATAACTGTGATGGGACGCACAAGTTTAATTTCACAAGCCTTAAAACACACATGTAAAACATGAGACACAATGTAGCCTGTTACGCTGTGGAGTGTGGTGGGAGGGACTGCACCTGTCTTAAATCATGTGTTGATGATAACTTTATTTTCACCAATGCTTTGATCTGACGTGCAGATTCTCAGGCGGCCGAATATCGTTGAGAAAGACTTTACATATGTCCACCGTGGTCGAGACATTCACAAAGTGTTTGTTCTGAGCTGCTTCAAGGTGCCATGATGTCTAACTTTGAGTGCGAAAAGGGCAATTCTGTGGGGAAAAAACACATCTCAGTCAAGTTTTTACTGGCGAGTAAAGGTTAACAATTGCACAAATAGCATATAAACGGGGAATGGAGAGGAATAGAGGAAGAATAAGAAGGGGAGAAAGGGGGGGAGAGTGAAGGGGGAGGGGTGTAAGTAAAAGGCCTTTAGGTAAATGTTGAAGTGGCGGGCAGATCCTTTGTCCTGCCTGGAGGCTGTGTGAGGCGATTGCACCAGCTGATAGGCCTTTTATAATGCTCTCCATCAGCTCAATCTCCGGGGCTTTTATGAGCACCTTCAGCAAACACACACACACACACACACACACACTGATGTGCATGCAGTGCACACACAGCCACCCCCTCCCTTCACTAAGACGTGTAATTGGGAAAGAGGCCCCGTCCTCCAGTGTGTGGATCGCTCTCCTGGGAGCTAAGCGGCTGTGTGAGGTGTGTACGGCGGCGCGGGCTTGTGTCTGTCAGAGTCGGCTGTACTTACAGCCAAGGTGTTTATAATCAAGCTCAGCAGTGATAAAAGGCTGCTTGTGCATTTTTTACGTCGGTGTGGTTTGTGGCGTTTATTGGCAGTTTGTGTGTGTCCAGAGGGCAGGTGGGAAGAAGGAGACGCTCCGAGCTGATTCCTGCCGCTCTCTCGACCCCCATTATCCCCTCTAAACACCGTAACGAGCTCACAAACACACACGCTGATGAGGTGAGAGGAAGCTGAAGTTCCCCAAATCCTTTCAGGAAGAGGGGAAGGTGGAGCTGGACGGATGACAGCTTTCGATCAGGCGAAAAACACTGCGTTCACTAGCGAGATCATCTTTGTTGTATTGTTGTTGTTGTGTCACATGTCGATGGTGCAACAGAACAACACACCTGTTAAATGATCCGCTGTTTTTATGTCAGTCTTAGCACACTCCATTATCAACCCATATGATTGACAGTTTTAGAACCAGAGAGAGAACATGCATGGATTTTGTTCAAAACACTCACCTATCAATATTCTGTGGAACAGTTTCCTTATGGCTATTGATGAAGTGTATATATCGATGTCATATTGTTATTGCCCATCTATATTATTACTATTCTGACCCATAAAACATGCCAAATGCATTGTGCACTAAAAATGCACTATGTGACATTTCCAGGTGCCGACTGTCTCTGCATGCAATAAATACATATTGCTTATATCTGGTGTGTGTTATTTAAGGAGAATATATATAAGCTTTCAAAACAAAGACGTTGTCTATATTCATGCAGCGTTATGTTGTTTTTCGATTCTGGAGCTGCCCGTGTATCCTTCCTATCCTCGTGTCTTCGTGACTTGAGTTTAATAAACTCTCAGTCAGAACCCTGATGTTGATATTGAGCCCTGTTTTGGGTCAGCGTGGCTACGTTATCCTCTCCACAAATAATTAATGTAATAACAAGCCAGGAGAAAAGGGCACGACGGAGAGAAAAACATCCTCTGATATTTGCTTTCCCCGGCTCCACATGCTCAGGCTCTCCATCTACTCAGTTTGTGACACAGACCTCGTATGCTTCATTCATCCGGCCACTTCCCTTTGTTTACTTCGGTGCGGCATCATACGGATGGACAGTGCTGATCTGAAATGAGAAATGGAGGCATTAGATGGAAGAAGACAGGTGAAAGAGCGGCGGGTAGACTGACATAGGGAGCAAGAGAGAATGAAATGAAAGGAGTTACGAGGAGGGGGGGATATTTACCAGCAAGCCGCTCTAAAGGTCGTCATGACTCTCATAGCTGCTGCCTTTGTTCGCATCAGTGATCGACCCCCGCGCCGCACTAACTGACACTCCCGCTCTTTCTATCTCTGTCTCACACACATTTATGTACATGCACATTTGCTGGCACGCATCCAGGCATCCAGGCGTCCTTGCATCCGTGCACGCAGGTCCTCGTATACTATCTGCACATATACACATCTCACAGAAAATTACACCTTTATTCACACTCACTCATACACGCCGACGTGTGCACACACACGAGGCCGAGTGAGTGGGTCGGAGCAGTGAGATCCTGTGTATTCCCTTTGCTCATTAGTGCATACAGCAACATCAATTCAGGGGAAGCCCATCATGATGTTTGTGCGTGTGTGTGTGTGTGTGTGCGTGCGTGTGTGTGTGTGTGTGTGTGTGTGTGTGTGTGTGTGTGTGTGTGTGTGTGTCTACCTTGCAGAGAGGAGATTATATGACATGATAGATTGAGAGCTCACATTCGCTTCAATTTTTAAGGGCTTTCAGTATTCAGGACCATGTCAAGTACACTGCGCTGCTTCTGACAGCTGCTAACATACACTGGCGAGATGCAGCTGCGCCACGAAAGGGAAGGTTTCCTTTGTTGTTGGATTCAAGGTTAAGACCAAGTTCTGCGGAAACTCACCGAGATGCAGCGGAAGCACCGATAGTCCAGAACAATAGAAGGTAAATGTGTAGAAAATAGAACAGCGAAATGACAATCAGGCATGAAATATAGACACAGACAACCAATCATATACACATTAGCCTCACCTACAGGCACCAATTAACCCTACTTGCATGTTGTGGCAGGAAGCACCCACACAGGCACGGGGAGGACATCACACACAGAGGGCCAGCTGTCAGATCTTGCTTCGCAGTGCTAACGCAGCTAACCGCGGCACCATCATGATTACACCATGTATAATCAGCATTGCATTGTCAGGGGAAAGAGATGCACTCAAACAAGTGTTTCTGACAGTTTGAGGACTGACTGGAGTGAATGTGTAATTGCATTTGTTTCGCAGAACCTCTCCCCTGTCTACCTCACTGCCTGTCATCTTCCACCATCCAGCTTGTTTAATTCAGCAGTCGCTGTCACCTGCCGTCCTCCTCACCTGCTACTGCGCCATCAGATTGAGTGGTTTGTGTGTGTGTATCGGCCCAGAGGCAAGTACATTAGCACCGAACCTCATAAGCACCGTTCTAGGGCATAAACCACCGAGTGAGTATGTGTGCTTTACCCCGAGCCCAAAGGGTTGGGATGTATGTAGGGGACTCAACCTATAGTGCAAATCTAGGGCACGCTGGTGAAGCATGCGTGTCAATCACGAGGCATTTCAAAAGGTAAAGTGCAGTGGAGGGAGCAGGCGATCATCTCTATTGCTCAGGGGGTTACTGCCAATGTTGATGTGGAATAAGAAGAAATCAGGACATATATACATCAAGCTGACACTCACAGATCTGAAGACGACTGCTTCTCTCCTGATATGAAAACACACACACACATGCCAACTTGCGACTGCATTCCTTCATACGCTTTACCATCCTCGCATGGGAGCCGTCTCCCGCCGCCACACTTTTATGGTGTTTACCATCAAGTTCAAAGGTTATCCACCTGCACTGACTACGACGACACGGCGTCATAAACAAAGCATGCCTTCTCTTTATGCTCTTCCTTTTTATACGGGAGAGGTGAAAGGAGAAGTGGAAACAGTCGAGGGCTGTTGACAGATGCAACATAACGGACTCTCCAGTCCGCTCGCTGAACAGAGACGTATTTCTGCTTTGCGTTTACTGCTAGAAACTTTACACTGATTTTGACATCTGTTTATGTTTAGGATCTAACGTTTTGTTTGTTTTTACATGAATCTTGTGTGCTCAGTTCTCGTTTTCCCGGGAGTCTCGTATGTAGATGAATATTTTCGCCAAAGACCAGCAGAGAGATAAGCAGCTGTGTTTCCAATGCAAGTCTGCTTTTCCTCAAAAGACAGCGAGGCAGCGCCTGACAAACATCCTATTTATCTTTCAATGACGTATTTGAGAGAACGTGTATCCACATCGTCATTTGTACATTTTCTGCATGAAAACACTTGGAGGCAGAAAAAGCAAAAGCAAATCATGGCTAAAATTTGCAGATAAAACATGCTCTGTTGACTGCCGCACAGCTGTACTTGTCGACAGAGGTCAGCACGAGGAAGCAGCTCACACGTAAACACACAGAGGGTGTTTGGCCCGGCGCCCGGCGAATGTACGCCACACCCTGCTCTGCTCTCACCACCGGGCGTTCACAAAGGAGTGTGTGTCTGTCTGTGGGTGGATTCCCTGTTAAAAAAAAAAGGTTTCTTACAAATACTGTTGTTCAGTTGCATGTAAAAATTAGTCCGCGTACACAACTGTGTAATGTGCTTGGAGGGAGAGAGAAGACATGCTAATTAGCGTTAGCAACGATATGCTCGTCAGATTGCGTCGGTACGCAGGTTGGAAATGACGACATGACAATGAGATGGAGAAAAGTCCTCAAACTATTAGATATTTGAAACTGCAATCAAAGAGAAGCAAAACAAATCCTCACATGGCTTCTTGTGCTGATTAGATGATTATTAGTTGTGTGTTGTGTTTAGATTTGATTGATGGTCTTACGAAGCGGTTTCTCCTCTGATCTGTAAAACGAGAGCCAGCAACTGCTCATGATGACGTCTTCATCTCCCTCGTCAGTGAAAGTGAACTCAAACAGCTCGGCAGCACAGGGACCTCCCGGGGCTCGGCTGTTTGTTTGTTTGTTTGTTTGTTTTTAAGAAGAGAAAACACAGCGAAGCAAGAAGGGATGTACCCGACTTATACTAGCCGACTCTTTATTGCGATGGGATCAGACCTTCTGTGATGCCAGTAAACACGATGACTTCCTGACCCATAAGTACTCAAGAGTCATTACTACATTAGAACATGATTACTCAGTACAGGCAAACCTTGTTGTCCAGTAGCTGAACTTGAATACTATCATGAGAACTAAAAAGCAGGATGGAATTGCAAAAACAACACATTTTCTGTTAATTTAATCAAAAACACACCGTCTGTCCCAATGGACGGTGCAGAAAATAATTAATAATAATCATCTCCACCAGTAGATTTGAACTGTAATCCCTTAATCTACGTCCCAGCACAGCCTACGTCTGGGAAATGTTGGTGTACTCTCACTGATCCAGGCTGTAGTTCATTGTAAAGCTCGAGTTACAGTAAAATCAGACGGAGGTTTGGCACCGCCGCTCAAAGGACCGGAGCAGTCGCTGTCTGTGGGAAGAGAAAGATGCTCGTAGCTCCGATTTCAAGGAGCTGACTGCCAGGCCGGTGCATATGTTGTTATGGCTAGGAAGACGACCTGGTGTTTTGATTGTGTGTGTGTGTTTGTGCGCGTGTGTGCGTGCGTGTTTGCGCGTGTCTGCGTGAGCTTCCAGAACAAATGTTCCCTTCAGAAACATGAGAAAAATGTTTGTGTGGTAAATGGATCATACTGTAGAAAAATACTTTAAAACAGTTCCATCTTCACTTATATACTGTATTTTTTTTTATCTCAAAATAAAAAAGTAGAACAGCAACTAAAGACCATTTAACGTACAACCTTTATTAGATTAATATCACAGTTACTCCGACGTTTTGTCAAACCAAAAGTTCAAAATTCAGAGGCATCCCTTTTACAATATTATATAGAAGCTGCAAATTCATACATTTGTGGGACCTGTTTGACGCTTTTACCTTGAGGATCAAAACAAAATAATGAATTGATTAGCCAGATATCGGATTCCTGCTCGGTTGGTTGGCTAACAGAGTAACAGAGGAACTGAAGTGACTGGGACTCATTCATCTTCTATGTGAGCCGGTGCTGCTGGGCGTCACCGGCGGAGCCTCTTAGTCACTGTCGGCATCAGAACACAGTTGAAGTCCGACTTAATGGTAAAGAGTTATGATGTAGTTCTAGATGGAACTCCGCTCTAGAGAATCCCCGAGATTTCAACCTTTTTGTGCAGCTACAACAAAAAGGATTTGACAACTTCCTTACACGATGCGACCGATGCTGTCAGACTGGAGGTAAAAGCAGAGACGTGCGGTATCCTGCTTGTTCAGCTTTTACTTAATTGCAGCCACCATCCTAATCAGCAGTCATACATAACCTAGCGTGGCCTAGTTTCATGCTTTTCATGCTGTAAAATCTTTTCATGAGTTTTTTTTCCAACACCCGCCTATTACATCTGTGTAAGAACATCCACGTCTCTGACAGCAATGTTGAGAGTGCAGACAGAGCAGATTCTCAAACTCCCTCGGCCGGTGTGAACGTACAGCTACCTGATGAAACAATGACTTATAACAATCTCATTAAAAAAAAATACAAAATAAATTCCACGTCTCTATTGTGAGTTGTTGCTGGAGTGCATAAAGATAACAGATGACGGCAAAGCACGATTATTTATTTAATGAAAAAAAAAACAACCTCTGCACGTGCAGTAAAGCTCCCGGATCCTCTTATGTGTTCATCTTTACCATAATGCACACTTCATCCTGCAGCTGGCAGGAGCACCTGTGTAAACCGCACACACACCCTCATGCTCGTCATAGGTAGACCAACACGTGCACACGCGCTCACACCTATATGTGTCTGTACTTTTCACAGGATATTGAATAGGCACGTTGCTATAATATGCCCTTTGTGTGTTTCACAGATTTTATACAATTGCCTTTTTTTGGGAGGATCTGTGTTTCTCCGACAAAGGAACTGTTATCTGCAACATCTCTGGAGCCCCGACGATGCACACGAGCATGCCGAAGAAAATTCCTCTGTCGCTTCATACGCATCTGCCAATCATACACTGTGCCCTTCATGCATGTTAGCTCCGTGTCATATGCAGATTGTTTTTGTGGTTTTTATGTCATCTGTGTGTGTGTGTGTGTGTGTGTGTGTGTGTGTGTGTGTGTGTGTGTGTGTGTCTGTGTCTGTTTGTATGCACGTGTCTGCGTTTGTGTGTCTGCATGTGTCTACGTCGTGTGTATGTGTGTGTGTGTGTGTGTGTGTGTGTGTGTGTGTTGGGGGGAAGAGATCAGATTAGATCCTAGAGGAGGAGCTCCAGTCATAGTCCAGTGGCTGTAATAAACGAGTAGACCTCCCTTTCACCGCTCAGTATCAAAGAGATGGGCCAACCCAAACACACACACACACACACACACACACACACACACACACTGCTCACACAGACTCCTGCTCACTTACAGTTTGATACTGTGATAAAACTCAACAGGCCCGACGTGTGGGAGGGAAAGTCCAGCAGGGGTGAAGGGAGGAAGAGGAGAAAGAGGACGGGCTACAAACGGAAGAGTGTAGGAGTGAGGGGTGTGTTTGGCAGCGTTGGCCTGTGTTTCAGGGGAAATTCCTGTAATCCGGCGCCTTTCAGCTGCCTCCATTAGAAATGATTGATCGTTTTTCGGGCAACAAATAAAGCCACCTGGAGTTTGTGTGCAAGGACATTGACCTCGGCCCGTTCAGTGCGAGTTACTGCGGAAAGGAAGTTAAAATAAGACGAGACATTCATACCAGCGGTTTGCATTGTGGCCACAAGTGAAACATCCACAGTGTTGAATCTGAACTTGTCAACAATGTGACCTCTGATACTTTTGTTGACTCGGCCTGAGCCCAACTTTTCCCTCTTTAGCTGTAAGTGGATGGATGTTTAACTGTCTGCAGCCACATGTTGTTGTTCTACGATAAGGAGTTAGTAATGTGGGTTTTGGCAGAAGCAGCTTCCCACACTCACCACCTCCTTTTTTAAATCCGACTCTCTTTTGGTTCATTAATTGTGACGCAGTGAACTGTCGCTGCAGTGATGAACAACCTCCACTCGCTCGTGAATCCCAACTGATATGAGGTTTACTTTTGGATTCATCATCATTATTTGGATATAAGTTTGTTACTCAAGGACTATTTTGAATTTCAACACTGCACTTGAGTCATTCCTTTGAGCAGCTCAGGAACCCAGCATGTCGTTATCGCAGAAGTTTATTTTATACCATGAGTTAACACGCGACGTGTTTCGATCTCCTGTTAGAATACCTCGGTTGAAGTACAGCCACTGAGTTGCTCCGGCAGTTGTGGCTCAGCTGTGTTTCTTGTAGCAGCTGTTGCCGGGTCGACAAAGCAAATAAGTTCATTGACAAGTTCTTTTTAATTGAGACAACTACTGGATGCTTAATGATTTGGCACACAACAGAGAACAGGGAGACGTGACCTCACTCACATTCAGATAATTAGCTGTTCCATCAATATTTCAAGGTTGCTTCGAAGAGACAGATTTTTATTTTCTTACCTTAAAATAATGTCGCCATCTTGCCAAACTTGTGCAAAACATCAAGCTAGATATGCAAGTGGGAAAAAAAAGAGTAGACAGACGTACATTTCATTGGCTCCCATCAACCAGTCCCTCATCCACAGTAACTTTAACCCCTGTTATTGTCTCTCTCTCCTGCCTGCCCGTGTTTTGCTTGAAACTGGACACTGCCTGCCCCCCCCCCCCCCCCCCCCCTCCCCTGCCCCAGGCTGCACTTTAATGCAGGTCCCCCCCCCCCCC
>CAAKHC010008224.1:5788-18810 GCA_901007825.1 Macroramphosus scolopax | reverse complement strand
CCTTTTTAATGCCCCTAAAAAAAGCAGTTGGCACATGTACGTACACACACACACACACACACACACACACACACACACACACACACACACACACACACACACACACACACACACACACACACGCAGCCCCTCGGCAGATTGGCAAACAGCCATATGTCCCACCCAACCCACCTGGACCCCTGAAGAGGGAGCTGTTGTTTTACTCGATCCACTCAGAGGTGGATCCCAGCGTCTGATTTAAATCTTCCAAATGTTCTTAATAGCCAGTAATCATACCAGTAATCTTACTTCCTGATGGGAGCCTAAGAAAAGATCCTGTAGCTCTTCCGCCGTTGAACAACAAACATCAGAATATCTCCGTTAATACTTCACTTCCTCTGAGGTGGCGACCAGCTGTGCTGCTTCAAGCTCTGTTTGTTTGTTGTTTGTTAATTCACAAATCCCTGACCCTGCAAACATCCGGCGGAAAAACATTTAGAGCCCGAAATGAAAGGAGGACGGTCGTGTGCTGACCCGCGTCATGTTTATGAGGTGGTCTGTAGAACATTTAGGACACATTAGCTCCATGATCGCGTCTCAAGTGCACAGGAAGTAGTGATTCTTGTTATTATCACTAAACAACAACAGATGCAGCAGCTTCAGCTCCACTGATATCATATTTTATAGAAGGTGGTTTAAAGGTGACGGCATTAATAACCTTGACAGCATTTATAGTAACATGTTTGGCCCTGGAAGATAAACTAATTTTCCATTTATGAATAGCCGACAGCGAGATGAAATTACACGGGTCTATTAGTAAACAGGCTTGTTTACCTTTTCTCTAGCTTTCTGTTGATAATGTTCATTTTGCAACGCCTCAGGGGTCCAATACGAGGAGATGTTTTATTGCGAGGTAGTAAGGTGAGAATATTGGAGCACACTCCCGCCACTCGCACACAAAAACAACAGATGAAACTCATTCATCAGAATTCACTTAACGTTCCATTAACCATCCCAGCATGTCTCCAATGTCACATGTATCACGCTTCTGAGTCTCCCTCCAACACACAGACACACTGCTGGCCTGTTAATTACAGTCATAATAAGCTCTCGGACGGAGACTAAGTTCGATAAGACGGCTAATGACGATGGAAGTTCCCCCTCGCGCTCTCTCACGCTGTCTCTCATACATCACATCTTAATTATTATACTAATGTGCTTTTCTCAGATTTATTCTTTCATACCTCGAGAAAGACAAAGCACCATGTAATTACTGTCTGTCACTGTTGCCATGGAGATAATATCTACCGTCACATGATGGCCTCCCAAGGTGACCAGGAAGTGTTTTTTTACGACACCGTAGGATGGGGGGTTCTGGGTAAAAGTGCGCCTCTTCGTTCTTCAGATTTATGTTGAGGCTTTAATGACATCATATTCAACAGTGGAAAGGGTCATAAATTAGACATCAGCTAATGTAGGCTGAATCCGTTTCTTTGTTAGCCTTCTCTCCTCTCCTCTCCTCTCCTCTCCTCTCCTCTCCTCTCCTCTCCTCTCCTCTCCTCTCTCTTCTCTCTTCTCTCTTCTCTCTCCTCTCTCCTCTCTTCTCTCTTCTCTCTTCTCTCTTCTCTCTCCTCTCGATGTCACAAGGAGGTAATTGACTAGACTACCAGAACATTTTATTTTTGGTTCCCAGATTGACTCATATTCAGAAGATGTTGGCTGATGCAATCGCCACACAACGTCTTGTATCTGAATCCAGTTTATTTACGACAAGTTATCTGCCGTCAGTTTGGATTTCAGGTTTTTTCGTCATTTTCGTCTAATGGAGATGGATGAAGCTCCGTCGGAAAAATAACAAACACACACAGAAGCACGTCCAACACGACTGCTGTAGCATTATATTTATATTTTACCTGATAAGCGGTTGTTCATGTGAGCTGGTACCCGACACCTCGAGTCACGAAAATGTTTCAACGGACAGCATCGATGTCTTCTTCTGTTAGTTTGGCACAATTGGATTTTTTTATTTCTTCTACATCTAGATGTGCTCAAGCTCGGTCAACTTGGATGTGGGGAAGCATCTGTGCCTTAAAGCCGTTCTATAAATAAGCATTTGGAGTCTCGTCGGGGCTTTAAGTGCGTCACACAACAAGTTCCACGCTGTTGTTCTTAAGCCTCCCCAGTGTCCGTTTCCAATTTACAGTCGAGGGTTAAAGTCTGGTTGGAACACAATAGATTTTGTTTCTCAAGGTGTTTGACACTACGAGAAGGTTGTTGGTTGGTAATATATCGTCTCTTACTTCCCCACCACACTATATACAAGAACGTTGTGCCAGGCAGTGTATCGTCTTAGGAATTCATTATTAATTCAATTTGATCTTTGACCTTAAACCTTCACATTGTGTTGTTGGTTGTGTATTTTTTTCCTTTTTCTGCCCGTTGAGGGTTGAAACAGATCCTGTGGTCCTTGGTATTGTTGTCACTTTCCTGCCCTCCTGAGTCCCAGTCAGGCCGAGTCTTGTCACAATCAGTCCCAGTGTTACGTTAGATGCAACACAAGATGCATTGTTGCTTTGTTTGTTGCATCTGTGGAACAATCAGCCAACAGATGGATCAAGGAAATCCTCTTTTTTCTGCTCCTGGAGACCAAACTGCTCTGGATAAATTTAGAGCATTTAGAGCTCAAGTCCATTCATTTCCAACACCAGGCTTTGCTTCAACTTGTACTCGTAGACATGCCCCCCGTGTGATAGCGTACATCCTCAAGGGCAGATACAATAACTGTCCCGCTCAGAGCTCTTATAAATGATCTTACAATTGCTGTTTGGTAGAGACATTATTTTGTATTCATTCAGCAATGACAGTTAACGGTTGCTACGTACAGATGCAGGTGTTTATTTTTCTTCCCGGCGTTGCATAACTCACTACTAAGTGACGAGCGTTGGAAAAGTAAAGAGGCTTGTTTGTTTGTTCAACGGTGTATTTAGACCAATGAAGATGCAGCCGAGCCTCAGATGTGATCTCACAGATTGTCATGTTTTTCCGAGCCAGCGGAGATTTCAGCATCGCAATGAAATTCAATTGGATTGTTTGTCTCCCACAAACCACTAACGTCTTCCTCACTCGGGGGATAAAAATAGACACACACCGCTTGTTGCAGTAATAGTGCACATGTACCTTCAGGTATCCTGTCAGTAGCACAGCTATTGACATGTCTTTGATCGCAGGGATCGCCTCCCCCTGAAGAATACTTGGGAGAGGATTAAGACGTCCGTCTTCCAGTGTTTTGCTGCGCTCTAATTAACAGACACAGATCCGTGTGTTGTATGTACTTCCTGTCTGTCACTCACTGATGTAGGAAGTACAGGCTTTACAAAATCACTTTCAAGTCCCATTTAGCAAAGGTATCTGCTTTCTGTAGGATAACTGTTAAATGTGGAAGGAGTTTACTTTCCCATGTCGCGCGGCAGCCTTTCAGCTGTTGGCTGTGGATTCCTCTAACGGGCTCTTTACTGGTCTGTCTGGGTGATTGCATCAGCCGCCTGCAAAGGACGAAAAGCAAACAGCTTGAATGCAATTAGCTGCTTATGTCACAGTCCTTGCAGAGCTAAGTGAAATATTTTCTCGCTTAAAGACCAGAAGGCCTGTTTTTTGTCCTAAAATATATATTTAAAAAGAGCATACACAAAAAAATCCAACTGTAACTGAATGTTTCCTTTCTCAGTGTGTGAGAGTGCAGAGGGAGAAGAGGCTCACTGAATGACCCTTCGTTCTCCTGCTTTTCTTTTGTTATGACAGACGGTCGGAGGAGGAAGTAGACATGGACAAGGTGACTGCTGCCATGGTGCTCACAAGTCTGTCCACCAGCCCGCTGGTGAGGAGTCCCCCCGTCAAAGTCAGCGGTGAGTATAAACAAGGATGTGATGACCTTCCGACGCAGCGGCTGATAAAAAATACACTGATTTGAATCAATATAAAGCTTTAATATGTCTTCCACTCCTTCTGATTTGTAATAAAGCGCTTTAGAAAGCAGCTCAGCCTCGGCATTGAACATGTATGTTCCGCTGCCTTTCATTCCCTCACAGCTGTTATCTCCTGAATGCACGTGGAAGCTTAGTTTGATAAATTACCGCCACCTGCAGTGCTTTAGGATCCTCTCATCAGCCGGCAGAATCCTACACAAATCCACGGAAAAAGCGCAGTGAATGCCTCTCGACACAGTGGCGGGAATCCAAACCGCCGTCACATGCAGCCGACCGACGGACCGTTCAACCGCGCAGACATGCAGCCAACCCTCCAACCACCATGCACGTGTTATCGCAGTCACACACACTCACACACGGAGTCGAATGTAAAATCACATACATCATGCACACATGCACAAAGTGGATTTTAAATACCTACTGAACAGTTCTTCCTCTGGATGTACTCATGCAGATGTCACACCCATGCACACATGTCGGAGATCACACGATGTGCACTTCTCATGCACGGTCGTCAAGCTCAGTGTCGTACGATTGTTCAGAGGAATTATTTCCACTACGATTATACTCTTGCCATAATTCTTCGCTTCTCTTGAGCACATGTGTCAGCCAGTCTTGGCATCGTCGCTGCGACTCGTGTATGTAAAACACTGCTGAAGTAATAAAAGAAGCCCGCGAGGGGAGAACCTCCGTAAACCAAACACGGTCGTAACTCTATTTTACTCAAGCTCATTCCCTCTGTCACACACACACAGAATCGCACACTCACACACCCTCTTTGTGGAGATGCAGGTAGCTGATGTTCTCAAGTCTTTGAAATAAAAAAAAAAACAAAACAAGAAAGACCTTGGAACTGTCTCTGCGGGATCACCGAACAGGAAAGAAAAACCTTTTATTTTCTTGTGTCACCGTCGGCAACAGTGCCGCAAGGCTCTTTTGTGTGAAGTGCAAATAAAGCTGTCTGAACTTAATTGAATGTCTCGATCTCCCGCCGTGAACAGAGGAACACCCACATGCCTTTGCTTTTACTTGTTCCATCTACAAATATGAGTAAAGAAGTTTGATTTACTGTTAGATTTAGTCTTCTTCTCTCATCCTTAACTCTTGTTCCACCCCCGTCTCCGCTCACCTCCTCTCGTTCTCTCAGATGGTCTGAGTGGTTCGTGGAAGGACAACGGTTCAGCTGGACCCTTCACCCCATCCAGCAACAGCTCCTCGGGAGGCTACTGGAGCTGGTCCGCACCCAGTGACCAGTCCAACCCTTCAACACCTTCCCCCCCACTCTCCGCGGACAGCTTCAAGCCCTTCCGTGTGCCCAGCCTGGGCGGCGTGGGGCCCGGCCCCGCAGGACCTGAAGACCCCTGCCTGGACGAGCAGGACGGCAGCAGCCTGCTCTTCGATGAGCCCATCCCTCGCAAGCGCAAGGTGAATACTGTGGACCACATCCGAGCTGAAAGGCTGAAAGGAGAGGAGGGTTACACGCTGTAAAAATGTGTATTTATGAATGTGTTTCTACTTTATGTGTTTCAACCTCTATGAGATGAACCCTGTTGTCCACGGTGATAAATCTGTGATCAGTTGTTATCTGGTCTGTTGTCAGCAGCTTATGTAGCGATGTGATAAACAAAATGAAAACCGATCCGTTAACATGCTATTTGTGCGTCTGACTTCCTGCTCGGTCTGCTCTGTGCACATCGATGCAGCTTCGTTCAAAAGTTAAGACTCCGCAGGTATTTTTAGCGAAGCGGAGCAGACGGCCGCTTCTCAAACGCGCCGCTGTGCCTCTGATAGAATCACAATAATTGCCCAGAGTGGTTGCAATCGGCCCTGGCAGCCGCCACGCAGCTGGAACGTGTCCCAGACGGACGCGCTGGGATCAACAAGTAATCTGACTTTACCTCGACAATAAGCTCGCTATGTTAGAGCACACAAACAGTGATGTTGATCAAAAGTTGCACAAGTTAAACAACACTGTGAGAGTTGCTGTGATATATTCAGCTGTTTACCTGAAAACAAGCAGCGGTCCCTCTGATAACAGGGGAGATGTCGCAATAACAACGAGGTCAAGAACTTGTCACGGCGATGCTGTCGGATCGACACAAGCTGCAGCCCCCCGGTGGTGTTAACCAGCGAGGCAGTGGATGTTGTTTAGATTCCCTCTCACTGATAAGACGGAGATGGAAATAGGGCAGGAGAAAGACATAACACCTTTCGCTCCTCTTGTGGGTTTCCCCTTTTTTTTTCACCCAGCAGTTGGGAGTAAAACACTTTCTTCATTCCAGCTTGTCTCATGTCTACCGACAGCTCGCCACCTCATCAGTGTCACTCCCTCATTATTTTTTCATATGTATACCGCTTTGCTCTCTCTCCCTCCATCATTCCTCCTCTCCTTATCAGCGTTCCTCCTCCCTGCTCTCCTCTCCTGCTGCTCCAAAGACGTTTGCCCTTCATCATTACTTCTCAGATTTCAAACACAGCCGCTCGACAATGACAACAAGGCTCCCGATACCTTTCCTGCAGCAAACGTAAAGATCACGCCGGCATCACGTCCGCTCTCGAAATCGATTAAACTCTCTGGGCTGAGTTCCACATCGGGACACGTATTAATTGGGGACTAAACACAAAGACGGGCAAGGGGACGGAGAGAGGTAGACCTTTATATGTAGGTGAGCGGAGGAGGAAGAGGGAGACTGAAAGAAAAGGCTGTCAACACGCACACATACTGTATGCACAAGGTTTCATGTGAAGTTATCTACGCTCTCATCCGGTGCTCTTGTGTCTTGGCATGACAACACCAATTGGAGCTCCCCGTTTAATTAACTGTGAAGTGCTTCTTTAAAGGGAATAACGCACACCGACACACACAACGGGCTTTTGTTACCAGAAGACACAACAAAGCGCAGGACGGAGACGATTGTTGTTCCAGGAGGGAAAAAAACACCTTTTCATAATTAAATCAGCCCCCTCAACAATAGTTTGATAGACAGGTCTGTAAGACCATTTATAATTGCTCTGAGCAGGGCAGCAAGAGGGCAGTTGGAAAGCTCACGGGAGTTTCCACTGCTTGAAAACCGGCGTACAGCCTCTCTTGGTGGCCTGAGGTGTAATTACAGTGTTCAGAGTGAATAAAAAATGGAGTATCGCCGGCTCATAACCAGGGAAATACTGATTATTCAGCCCCATCAGCACCCAGATTAGAGTAAGATCAGAGCAGATCCCTTCAACAAGATGGTTTTACAAGAAATCTCTGTTCCTTTTTTTTTTTTTTTTTTTTGCAATTCTAAAGTAAAACACACAGACTTAAGATACAGAATAAAGGTATTCCAGGCAAACAGATTTACAGACAGGCAATCTGACAGTGAGCTGGAGGACATGGACGGCTATATAAGAAGGTGAGCTGATGAGGGAAAGGGGAACAGGTGAGCCAACGAGGGAATGGGGAGCAGGTGAGCAGCTGGGCAGAGCAGAGTCAGGTTATGGCTAAAGGCTGGAGCACTGCAGGACAGGTGAGAGCGGGCTGGGCTGAGATGACAACAGAATTACTACATGCACAAAAAACATTTGATTAAAAAACACAAAACCATGAAAGGTACTTCATGTTTCAACCTTGATCCCGGTCGACGGGCGCTCCTGTCTCCATGTGGGAGCTACTCTGACCGCAGCTTCTGTCGTCTGTTTGATCTCTGCAGAACTCCATGAAGGTGATGTTCAAGTGCCTGTGGAAGAACTGTGGCAAAGTGCTAAGTACTGCTGCGGGCATCCAGAGACACATTCGCACCATCCACCTGGGGTAAGACGCCAACACACACTCTGTCACACACATACTGTCACACACACTTCATACCTCCAGAGTATCTGTCGCCTTCCCTCTGACTCGCCACAGTCGGCTTGGTTGTCCACGCTGCAGATTAATGGCTGCACACATTAATATTTTTGGCCCTCGGTGTGGCGAGGGCACAATCTCAAATGAAAATGAGCGAAGCGGAGAACAATGATATCACACATTAATACTGACATTCAATTAAACCGAGGCCACGCTGATTAACTGCAGATGAGTTTTCTTGGCTGGAGGAATGACACCAACGTTGAACCAGGGCTCGTGTGTTGATGTATTGAAACATTATTCTTGTCGCGCTACGCTCTGTATTGTTTTTCCTCTCTTCAATCATCCCTCACTGTCTCTTTGATTTCAGGCGCAACTGTGACTCGGACTGCAGTGATGGAGAGGAGGACTTCTACTACACGGAGATCAAGCTCAACACGGACTCAGTGGTTGACGGGCTGAACAGCCTCTCCCCGGTGTTGCCCTCCGTCCTCTCTCCTCCTCCTCCGCCTTCTCCTCTCCCGTGTCTCAGCCAGCCGTCGGACCCCCACAGAGTCCCGCTGTCCTCCGACACCAAGGAGCCTCACGCCGGCAGCGCCACCCCACTCAGCCGCTCTGCGCCCAGCGCACTCTACCTCATCCACACGGACCACGCCTACCAGGTGAGCACACACAGGCAGTGTGGACGCACACGCACACGCAGGCACGATCAATAGAGAACACACAGGCTCAACGTATAGATCGATGCACCATCCTAATCAATACATCTTGTGGTTACACACTCACCAGGCTGCCCACGTACAACAAATTAAACACTGTTTCTCTGTCGTACTCCGTCTAACTCGCTGCTATCAGCGTCCTAATTACGTACACTGATTACGTGTCAGTGTTTACCAAAAAAACAAATGATGTCCCTGCGACTTGCAGTCCGTCGCTACCGGCAGCAGCTGGGCGAGCAGTTGTCCTAGTCACACACCAGCCGCAAGTGCAGGTGGAAGAATATTTATTGTGGTATTTGTTTATATATTAAAGTAATACATAGAGCTCCTCCACACGCTTGGCTCCAATTGGATAGCAGTTGAAAATCGTTTTGACCTTTGACCTCTGCCTTCAGGCCACGGCTCCTGTGTCCATTCCGTCTAGCGGCAGTGACTCGCCTGGCTCCGCCTCCACAAGCTTCACTCCCACTAACAGCTCCGGCTTTAGCATCTCCTGGCAGTCACCGCCCGTCACTTTCACTGGGAACATGGTGAGGGAACATAGACACACACGGGCACGCACACACACGCACACACAAAGGACCAAGCTGCTCAACTGCTGAGTTATTGTAATGTAAAAAATGTCTGCCCTCTTCAGGTGTCTCCCAGCAAAAGCCTGGGCTTTGGGGACCAGCGCCCCCAGACCATAGCCGTCCTCTCATCCCCACCAAGAGCCACCACCGCCCTGAGGTACTACACCTTCTTTATTAACAGTCATTAAGCTTCAGTTACAAGAGACTGATCCAATAAAAGCATGTTTGAGATTCTCAACATTGTCTCTTCTGCAGTCGAAAGGTGCGTGGCGAAGGAAAGAAATGCCGCAAGGTGTACGGGATGGAGAACCGCGACATGTGGTGCACCGCCTGCCGCTGGAAAAAGGCCTGCCAGAGATTCACCGACTGAGTGTACCTTGCCAGTGCAACAGTGCGCCATGCCATCATGCACTGCTGCCTTTTCGCCACAGATAATGGGGGGAGGGGCATCATCTTGCATGCATTTGGATTTCTTCAGCTCAAAATCGCAACTGTCCGTCAAGCTCCGGCTCCGCCCCCTGCAGCTCCACTGAACCATTCCAGCTGTGGAAGGAACCAAAAGGATGGTGGAGTCACCTTTTACATTGCCGTCCAGGATTCCCAGTACTGCTTCGCCATTCCCAGTTTTGGGAAAAACCCAGTGCAGCTAAACAAGTGTAAAGAAAAAAAAAAATAGAATTTCTTGCGTTTCTATGTTGGGTTCAGTGTTGCATCTTTCTATGTTTTGTAAAGCTCTGGTTTTTAAATGGAAAGTCTAGACAAAGAATTAGGTCCAGAAAAAGCTTGTGTTTCGTCAAAAGGAAAAACAATTTTTTTTTTTTTTTTTTTTATCCAAAAGAAGAATTGGACGTCTTTGGTGAAGCTTTGGAAGAAAGTTAGGAAAAGCATGTAGGTGACGCCTGCAGTTCTTGTTCTTCCCTCAACCTCTTCATCTCTTGTTTTGATATCTGAACTTATTTGAGGTGATCTTTTATCACCAACATCACAGACTCTCCCGGTGCCTCACCTGTTTACTCCTGACAGCCCAGAGGGAATGTATGGCAGCGCCGGGAGGGGCGGGTTGACAGGAAGAGAGAGAAAAGGAGGAAGAGGGAAGATACACAAGGTGAATGATCAATGCAAAAAAAAAAGAAAAGAACAAGATCCAATTTCCAGTCAGGGAGAGCAGATGGACCATGCCAGTGATGTACCACATAAAACCACGACAGCATTCACACACACAGACACAGGTGTCTTTAACACGCTCACAACAGAAGACAAACTGTTTTCTACGTCACTTTTTATACAGTCGATTTGTTTTATCAGGGATGTGATTCAAAACGAAAGCAAAAACCAGCAGCTAGAACTTGGACTTCTATTCTATACAGCACTTTCTCAATAGCCTCTTTCTTTCATTACACATGACAACTTTGCAACCAAAAACTCTTCTATCTTGTTCTTTCATGTTTTGGGTTTTTGTTTTTGTTGCGGTGCCATGTTTCCTGTTGTCGATGGTTTGGTGAAACCAAGACTGTTTACCTGATCACCTGCTTAAAGAACGTGTGTTTAAAGACCCTTGCAGAAGAAGCCAGCAGCATGTGAGGACATAGAAGACCCATCACCACACGAAGAGACACATTGCCCTGCGCCTCGTCTAACTTGTACACCTTCCCCAAGGGAGCTTTGTGTTTATGCATGCCTATGAGGCGCGTTTGGATGGTCAGCTAAGCAAAGGAGGAAGGCTCCAAAACCAAAAGTGAGGCACTTGCACTGTACGTGCACATCTGAGCACTTGGTGCGATGGTTAACGCCTGCGGGCACTCTGAGAGGGTTGGATGTGTTTTGCCTTTTCATTCCCATCTTATAAAAAGAGAGAGAACAGTAAAGGAGATATATAAACGCCACAAACCCCCCTGTTGTTCTTTGGTGAGATTTGAAGAGATGGGAAAAGTTAAAAGCACTTGATTAGGTCGCTTCTTTGTTTTTTTTTGTTGCTTTTTTTTGTGACATGCAGGCAAAGCTTTGGCTCGGACTGTCAGGAGTCCTTGCGATCTGCATGGAACTCAAGTAAACCAGTTCTCTGATTTGTCACCTGAATGTCTCGTAATTGGCTGAAAGCAGGAAACAAAAAAATCACAAAGCCAAAACAAACAAAAAGCATTTCGTGGTGGTAGACGGACCAACTCTCTTGTCACCATCCGTTGTGATTCTGTTTCTGAATTCCTTGTGTTGGTTGAGATGTGACAGCGTTTCTGTTACTTGTGTCATTTTACAGCCGAAAAGCTCCGAAAACCAACACCAGCTATTAAACTCACACGCTCGCCCATGTGACATACAGAACTTCCACGCCTGAAAAATTGTAGCTTTGTTATGTTTTTTTTTTGTCTCTTCATATATATATATATATATGTGTGTGTGTGTAGGTCCATGTTGCCACCAGTTACCTCGGTCATTACATTTGCCACCTTAAGAACAAGACAGGTTCCAGTGTGATATTGTGAGGAGGTGATGTAACACCCGACCTTCCAGTGACAGCCTCAACTTCACTCTGAAAATAATCATTGTTCTTCTTCCATGTCATTACATTGATACTATTTAGATCATGTCGGAAATGATTAGCCATTGTATTATTATGTGAACGTATTATTGTTTGAGAAAGTAAGACAAATCTATATATCTGTAAAGAAAGAAAATGTTGACTTCAAAGGAGAGAAAAAAAAACACATTGATTTATCACCTTTTTCATATAAATATATAAACTGTTGAAGGGTTGTTTTCATGTTCTGCTGAAGCAGATATTGTAACCGTCGGAGGGAGTCCAGGCCTCTAATATCCCCCTGCAAGCCCAGCTTGTTATTCCTTCTGTTAGCGTGACCCGCACACTCCCCGCCCGGAGCTCGTTCACGTCAAACTGCTGATCGAAAACCACAGTTGATTAAAAAAACCTTGATCTAATTTCCAATTCTCCTCTCCTGGTGTCACACTGTCCCACTTGCTGTTAGTTTGATTGACATCTCCGTGTGTTAGCGCCTGCGTGTGCGCTCACCGGCTTTCGTATGTGCATGTGAAGCAGCCTCGGGCAAAGTGTGCGGGCTGCTACTGAAGCACGGTGCTCTGCCAACCCCCACCCGACCCCACCTCAAGGCATTACTTGCACTGCTCGCAAGGAGTTCCACACCTTTATCAAATGGCCCGTGGCGTTTCCCTGTTGGCGTGTGCAGGTCGGGTCCACTGCAGAGCTCCACCACAAAGCAACACTTTCATGCTGTTCAAAGATGCTTCTGTTTGTTTACACCCCATCGGCTGGTCGTTGTGCTATTCTCCATCATTGTGATGCATCATGTTTGTGTTTGGACCTTCGCCTCCATCCATAGTGTGGAAGAATCTGGCTGCCAGTTAGATACAGTTGGGGGTGAGGTCCAGGAAACAAGTCCCTAGTTCAGATCAGTCCGTGCAGAAGGCAACAGTGGATGTTTTTAAAGTGCAGCTCCGTCTGAGTCAGCCGTGTGTCCCTCAAATGACACGTTGAATCATTAGATCAAAACTTCAGCTCATTGGATGCCATATTCCTCAAATGTTTTCATCTTTGGATCTGCACAACACTAAGTAACTGGGATTTGTTTGTGGACTGTAGCCTGGCCTGCATCGCTGCACTGAGAACATCTTGGTCCCATTCACTACCAATGGCACAAAGATGGGCTGAGCATGAAGGTGCTTCTGTCTTTAACTGCTCTACACACTCACAGAGGTGCTGCGTCCTCAGGAGGGGGAGATATTGAGGTGCTATTCCCATGCAGTATTCTTTCTCCCATGTCTCCTCTTGTCTATTAACTCCATCTTGTACACGATGTCATGCTGTAGAACATGAAAATAAAAACACCCTGCATCAAGTCTGCCAAGTGTCCAGACACGAGTTAGTGAGTGGGTCCCCCCCCCCCCCCCCCCCCCCCTCCCCCCTTTTTTTTCT
>CAAKHC010008223.1:20761-31870 GCA_901007825.1 Macroramphosus scolopax | reverse complement strand
ACACACACACACACACACACAGAGGCTGCACACACACGCACACACACAGAGGCTGCAGACACACACACACAGAGGCTGCACACACATACACACACACACACACACAGAGGCTGCAGACACACACACAACACACACACACACACACACACACACACACACACACACACACACACACACACGCTGTCATTAGTATTCTATAGCACGACGCTGTGAGGGCAGCAGAAGAGTATGATGAATATGTTTTTGGCACTGAGCACAGAGACGAAGGAGAGGAGGGAATTGAAAGAGAGAGCAGAGGAAGGAGGGATGGGTGGAAAAGGAGGAGAGGAAGCGAGAGACAGAAAAGAAGAGAGATGTTCCTAATGACTTTACGAACTGACAGAAAAACAGCAACCCAATTACCGCTGCACGACTGTCCTTTGTCTCCTATCTCCTTGCATTTCTCCCTGGAAGCTTGTGATGACAGATCACCTTGGTCAGAGCAAGGTCAGGCTTAAAAGCTCCGTCTTTATATAAAAGTGCAGTTGCAGCTGCTAAAAACGTCGAACTCACTGGGGAACATGGTCGAGTTGACTACAGCTCAGCTTGCTGCACAAATAGTGTTGCCAAACATTTTACAGTTTGTGACATGGTAAAAAATAAGGACGTGTCTCAGGACTAAATGTCGCAGTTTCTTAGCTGTAATGTGTTAAAGCAGCAGTGATGTACCGATCTGTCTCTCAACATTTTAGTACCCAAAATCTCTGTCACAACAATTTCACAAATAAATCTTTAATAAATATTACTGAGATATAAAGTTTAAGTAAAAAATACAAGGTCAATGCTGCTACAATCAATATTCTTATGCTAACAGAGGATGGTATTATCGTATTTAACACGATAGAGGTCATTTTTGTACATTTCCACATAGAAATAGAACATTACAGAGCATATTAGCACGTTTCCGTTTAGCTTTATTTTAATGCACACAATTTGAATCCCTCACAACTCTTAATAACCTTACAGGACTAACTTCAACCCTCCGCTATCACATGTAAGCATGTTTCCTTATTCAACTTATGATACAATTCAGTTTGGCCCCTGTGACAAACATCAACTTGTAGAACTTGCTAGATGTTACAGTTCTAGATGCTACAGTTCTAGATGCTGCAGTTCTTTATGCTGCAGGTCAAGATGCTGTAGTTCCAGATGCTGCAGTTCTAGATGCTGCAGGTCTTGATAATGCACTGATAAATGGTGCACTTCTAGATGCTGTAGTTCTAGATGCTGCTGATCTAAATGCTACAGATCTAGATGCTGCAGGTCTAGGTGCTGCAGTTCTAGGTGCTGCAGTTCTTTTTTTAGAGGACTATTTTCAGCTGCAGGTCAATACACATTTGTTCCACACAAGCAGAAAGATGTTAATAACATGTTCATGGTATTCTTCGTGCAGCTCAGAGAAAGTGTTCTTTAATAGTTTTGAGATATAAATCAGACACGTGTTGGTTCGATCCATTCTATTATAGTTTTGTTCTCTCAATGGGATAGTAAGTTAATAGAAAGGAGAATACTGTCTATCACCACCACATATGTAAAACCAGTCTTTAAGAAATGAAATAGTTGCATGTTAAATCTGCATGCAGTGAAAAGCTTCCTTGGTCATGATGTGAGGGACGATTCTTCAACAGTTTGTGAAGACGCACAGTGTTTTATAAACAAGGAACTCTGATGGTTATAGAGAAGATGACGCTAAGACAGAAGGGAACAGGGCACTCAGGACGTTTTGATATGATGCTTCAATGTGTCTTATGTGCATTTGATTGCTGTTGTGGTGGTGATACAAGTACAACTTTGCAGATCACCTCTAAAGTCAGAGTACAGTTGCTCTCCTGGAGAACTGCAGCAGAATGTACATAGAGACAAGCAGAGAGCAGAGCGATGCCACTCGACCTTGAAACAGAGATAACTTATAACAGATGGTCAGAGAAAACCAGACTGTCAGCGCAAACAAGAATGTGTAAGGCCTCGACCGATGACTTCACGAGGTTACTGACTAAATACAGTGAACATGACGGTTTGGGCTCACAGGCAGGTGAGCAAATAGAAGAATCTCAAAAACTGTTTTACTTGCCTGTTATCGGCTGCACAACAAATTCAAGAAATAATCAAGGTTGCTTGATTGTTTGTAATCCTGTTTGATCAGGTGTCACAACGAATAAAAGTCTTCAGCGAACTAGTTGCGTTAATTCAGCTGACAGGTGAAACATAAAAACACTTTTTGTGAAAATCCAGGAGCTGCTGAGTTTTCAGCACTGCAAGCTCTGCACAAGAGTTTCATCAGAAATTCAGTATTCCGAACCTCATGTTTAGTTGTTAGAAATGCTTTATAAAGTCTCTCACGCACAGTAAAGCGACGCCGTCACGGCCGGTGAGGACTTCACTGCTACTGTTGGATGTTGTGGGAGGGTGTTTAAAGTCTTATTAAACCAGAATCATCAGTACCTGATGTGAAACACTCCGATGTCCCATGAGTCAGTGCAAACGATGAGAGAAGAGGATACGGAGAGTTTACACATTCATTTATAAATCACACAGCGAGCGCGATGTAGATGGGCTGGCTCGCTGTACAACAGCTTGTCTCCATCAGGAGGAGCATGTTACAGCCATGTTGTAACAAGAGACGTGTGAATAATGACTGCGTGTGTTGTTCTTCATTTACATCCAAGTGAAGCTAAATATATTCACACATAGATCCGCTCCATGAGCCCTGCAAATCTCCCAAAGCCAAAGATCTGAAGAGGTTTGTTGTTCAAGCCTGCAGCTACACATCGATCTATCAGAAACTTCACTGGTCCCAGTAATCACCTTATTCCTCGGGAGAGAGAGAGAGAGAGAGAGAGAAACAACAAGCCAGAGGCGAGGGTCATGTTTCTGTTTGAGTAATTCATATTCATTGTTGGGTTTGTGTGCATGAAGATGAATTAATTGCCGATATTTGCAGAACTAAGTTTACTGTTTTGCTATTGTAAATGTGACTCGGAGTCGACGGAGGGAGGAGCAGACGATGAGAGGACGAGTGTCCTGGTTGAGGAACGGCTTCAATGAAACATTTAATAAAGCCAATTATTTCACTGAAAAGGAGGAAACGTCTGGATTAGAGAGAAACAGTTAACAGAGGCGGCGGCGGTGAGAGAAGGCAGGAAGGAGACGAGGGAATAAAGAAAGAAAATATCACCCCGGACAAAATGTTCGTTTGTGTTTATCGACATTTGCTTCATTGATTATTTATCCAGGACATATTGAAGTCTAATCAACTCCAAATGAATCATAGAAGATGAATAAGTCGATCAGTTCAACGATAATGTGTCGAGAAAGATCATTAATTAAATATATCTTCATAGAATGTCTTTGAGTGCATCTCTGTTGTTTTCATTGAACTTCCATGTGAACTGAATGTGT
The DNA here is from genome assembly GCA_901007825.1 of Macroramphosus scolopax. Lineage (NCBI taxonomy): Eukaryota > Metazoa > Chordata > Actinopteri > Syngnathiformes > Centriscidae > Macroramphosus > Macroramphosus scolopax. The sequence continues at coordinate 28,432 of CAAKHC010008223.1, read as the reverse complement.
GTGTGTGTGTGTGTGTGTGTTGACAGGTGTCAGACAAGCCCAAAGCCAGAGCTGCAGCCCTGAGGTAAGACACACTCTGTTGTTCCGCTGCGTTCTGATGTTGTGTGCTCTCCAGACGAAGACGTGTTTGAAGGATATTGCTAATACCGTTTCCATTAGTCTCTTTGGAAGTGCGCTGGCTGTAACTCAGTGAGACACCTGTGACGGCAGGTGAACACTGGATAACCTCCGTCAGCAGCCGGCGCTCAAACACTCCATGATGAAACATTTATACAAAGACGACATCTGAATAAAAGTCTGCGTGATCATGTCGAGCTTGCCAGCGCTCAAAAACATGATGATATAAACGCACATAATGAAAGGTGTCTCAGACGTTCTGCTAAATTAGATCTCGTCATGGCTGTTCCCAATTTAAACATTTGAGGTTCGGCCAGAAAAGGGGAACATATGGTGAACATATGAGAGAATATCGAGGAGGCTGCTGCAATTAGAAGCTGTCATATCTGCTTTTTATTAAACTTATTGGGAAGTGAGCAGAAGCTTCTTCTATATTAGTGCCTTCAGATGTTTCAAGCATTTTGAATTTGATTTTATGCTTGTTAACTTTGATTATTGTTCTGAAATGGACGAAGTTTTCACATCGTAATCTTGAGGTACTTGTACTCTGTTACTATTTCCTACTACTTTACACTTGTACTCCACATTTCAGAGGAAAATACTGTACTTTTGCTGTTTATTTAACAACTGTACGGAGGACCTCTTGTGCTCATTTTCAGCTATACATTCTTACACCACTAGAGAGGCTTTTCATACTCCTGGTTAACATGACCAGACAGACATCCGAGCTGCCGCCAGCTTCACACTCAAAACGAAAACTACATTGGAAACCAAGTGTTCAGTCTGAGAGTTGAGCTTTAAGCTCGAAGGACGTACTCACCGCCACTTGTGTCTAGTATAGAACTTCCAGTTCATGTCTGTTATCTGCAGATGAGGAAAAGATCCTTTGTAACAGCTGTAGTTTACAGAGGTGGTCAAGAAGCTGTTAGAGCACATCTGGCTGTCAGTGACAGCAGACGACATGTTTTATAATCTTAGAATCAACGACAGAAGAGAGCATGAGGCCGGAAACACGTTCAGCCGACTGATGAGTTAAATGTACTTCAATAACTGCATGTATATACTTCAACCTTAATTTATACACTATCATTGATCTACATTAGATGTCATCTGATTACAGGTTTTGTAAAACACAATCAGAAAACATTTCCCCAAAAAGCAAGAAGTTCATGTTTATCAGTGTTTTGTTTATTTTTCACCAAGTTTAAGGAGATATTTGGACATGGTATTATTCTTTCTTGCTCCCCTAAATTAGCAGTGTAGCTTTAAGTAAGGTTCTTACTTCCCTGTTTCCATACATGTACGTGCTGTGTGGTCGACGTTGGAGCATCTGAAGGGAACATGTCGTCTAATTAATCACCAGAAAAATGTTGCATTTCTACCATCACAGAACATCCGAGAGAACTCAAGTAACAGCTGATTGTGGCACTGAGGAAAAATGTTCATTAAAAAAAAATCATCCTTTGCTCGGAATTCATTGTGAAGCCCAGACTGGTGCATAAGAATATACGAATCTTTAATAGATGAGGCTCGCTGTGTTCACAGTCTGAGGGCATTAGTATGCAAGTCTTAGGCGGAGTGTGAGTGTGTGTGTGCGTGTGTGTGTGCGTGCATGCGTGCATGCGTGTGTGTGTGTGTGTGTGTTAAAGACAGAAAGAGAAACAGACAGCGAGAGAGGGAGTGTGCCATGCGTCTGTGTGTGCCCCAGGCCATGTGTTACTCTGCTACCGCTAATGAGCCAGTTCACTCTGCAGCCCAATCTACTGAACACCACACACATCCATACACACACACATACAAATGTATCCGCGGGGACAATGGGACTAAAGATGCTGCGAGCGATCCACTGGCCGTATCCCTGATGGAAAGCAACACACACACACACACACACACACACACACACACACACACGCACTATTTTTTCACCCACACTGCTAACACCCTGCAAACAGACACACAAACACAACACACAATATATATACATAGTTCTTTTTTGATGGCTCTGACAACCTCACCCACATACCAATCATTATTCTGATACCACACACACACACACACACACACACACACACACACACACACACACACGCACACACGCAGCCAACCACCCTGTCCGTCGACACCCACAGTGAACATCATTTTTAAAACATTCCTGCTTTGCTAAAAGTTAAAACCTTTGTTGAATCTGTCTTCTTATGTTCTCTTCCTTCTTCACCACGTTACTCCTGATTTAAAAAAAAATACTTTAGTAATGTGATTTAAAATAATACAAGGACAGTTTTAATGACACAACATTCTTGGGCGGATCGAGACATTGACAATAATTTCTCGGGGAATATTTCATGGACCATCTCATGCCGGTAGAAAGGGCAGTAACGGAAGTAACTTACCGACTAAAGTGCACTAGTTTAATATATTTGTATTAGTAAATTGCAAACAAATTATGCTTTCAGTTCCCAGATCTTGTAATCCCAGATTACATGGAATAAACTCCAGAGAATAATTTAGCTACAACAGAAGGATCGTTAGTCTCGCTCCCGTCCCTCCTTCACGTAACTCCTCGGCTGCGATGGCCCTCACACTCAAGATCCCTCACACTCGCGTGTTGGCAGGTAAACAACACAGGCAGGTTAAACCGTGTGAGTGCATGTGCCAGTCAGGTGTAACAAGTGTGACCTTCTAATGTGAAGCACTTACTCAAACACTGTCACTCCTCCTTCTGCCAGGCAGCATTATGGTACATATGTACGACTGGAAACCTATTATAGTCTTCCCCACAGTACTGCCCCCGGCAAACAAATACACACATACACACACACTTTGCTGACTACTTGCATCCAACTGTGGTTGTCAAAAATGTGGAAGAAGACGTGTGTGCTGTCAGATACAGTTGTATCTGAACTAATTACACCCACACACTGGGATACGGCTATTGAGAGATGTACAAATGATATTCCTCCGCTTCTGGTAACTACAAGCATAAACCTCCACAAATCACCAGTGTACACACACACACACACACACACAGCTGTTAGACAGATAAAATGCACACATACAAGTAAGCACAACCACATGCATGGAGTGTACACACACACACACACACACACACATGTGATAGTGATTGAGAGAGAGATTGTAAAGCCAGCTGTGCAGTCAGAAGCTCTGCCAAGTGGAAGGCAGAACCAGGGAGTTGAAGGCAGATGATAAGATGACAGATGATCTGTGCCCAGATGGCCTCCACATCTTCACTTCACAGTCCCACAACACCGTTATGATTCTGCATATTTCCACTCGGCTCCGTGGCCGTTCTAAGAGGCTATATTTACCTCTGAAAGCTCGACTAGTGCAGCAGGATCCTCCTGGGTCACACTCTTACATCTCGTCTCCGCTGGCTGCTGTTAATCTGAGCCGTGGCCTGCTTGGCTCCGCGCCATCCGCTCCTTTGTCTTCAGAGGCTGATCAATTTGGTTTTCCGGCAGAAGCGATCGGGGGAAGAAGGAAAAAAAAAAGAAGCCCTGACTGTCTTTTGTCTGTTGATTGTCTTCCTTATGTTCAATTCCTGCTGGTTAATTAATGGCGACACAATCCAAACTGAATTGTGCAGTGTAACACAGATGGACCCTGGAGGCTGTGATAGAACACCTGGAGAAAAGAATAATGATTAGAAGATGCTAATATCCTCTTCTTCTGAAGTCATGTGTGAGGAATGAGACGACTATAATCAACAATACAATCAATATATTTATTTGTGATAAATATCCTGTTAATGTATGTCCAGAAAAGAGAGTAAATGTTTAATCAGACCATCTCACTCACTGAGATATCTGTTTTATCTGTTTTAAGATACGGTAAAGAGTTATAAAGAGTCTTCAGTACGCAAACAACAAGCACACGGCTCGAGGTTAAACATGAATTCTTGGTGTAAACAGGGATACATGTTGAAAGAGAGAGAGAGGAGGGTGAAGACCCGATAAACCAGCAGCTTTCACGTCATGTTTGGTGTGAACGTTCAAGCACAACAAATCTAATCTGACTTCATCTGACTGCTCATAAATTAAGTTGACTTTAGTGTGCGGTGCTTTAAAAGTACATTTGTTGATCCAGCGGTTGCATGTCCGCCGCTGTGACCACCAGACTGTCATACAAAGGTTTACTCTAGTTAACTCTGGTTATTCACATTTCCAGTCGTCATCTTATTGAAATAAAATCAAGTAAACATGATGCATGAATGTTCTTTTATTTTGTAGACTTGTCATTTTTGAACATGATACTTGTATTTGATTGGCCCCCGTCCTTTGTTGCCGGGGGAGGCTGCACGGTGTTGCTGCGTATGATTTGGCAAACAGTATAAAAATAAAATAGAATTACTGACAAACACTCAAAGGGCAAAACAGTAAACACAATCTAGTTTTAGGAGTTTCGGGGATCGAGAGTGGAGACAAATTACCTTCCGGCCGTCGCCTCTCACTGGCTTTACAACCTGTAATCATGTTCAGGTATCTCTCAGGTGTATTATCAAAAGACACTTCATGCTCCTTCCTCTTCCTGTCAATGAATCCTTGCATATCTGTAAGTCGAGCCAAAAGCCTCTCGACCAGCGTGGAGCTGCCGGCTTTAAGTATGTGGGTGTCATGTGGATCTTGTGAGACCCATTGGGCATATCAAACCCACAGATCATTTTGTCAAGGCTGTAAGGTTTTCATTTCCCCTGTTGTGCCTGTGATTTTATCACACAAATAAACACCAAAGTCTCTGCTGGAGCCTGAAAATCTGACAAAGGCTATTTATATTTTCTTATGCAACAAGCATACACACACCAAGCCTGAGACTGAAGGCTCGGTGTCCTAAATCAGCAAAATTGCATTGAGAACAGAAATAACCAGTTTAAACATTGAGGAGAAATTGTCTTAAATGAAGCGTTTATATGTTTTTCTTTGTTGTGCATTGCTAATCCAAAACAATATATTATTGGTTAACAACAGAAATAGCAACAGGACACCAACAATAACTCGCCAATGAGTCATCAGATACGATGTTATCATGAGGTTGATGTCTTACGTTAAATAAAACCTTGATAGAAATGTGTCTCACGTGTCCGGTGCCGGCCTGTCAGTCTGCACCAGCTGGGGCTGCATGCAGCTTGGCACCGACGACGGCATTAAATTATCTTCAACGGCTGATTCCTGAGAAAAGAGGAGGAAAGTGAGCCAGATGTAATGCTTTTACACACATACTCATCTCCTTTCATCTCGGTCCTCCAACACATTCTGTTGATGCTGCCAGAAGAAAAATAGGCTAGAGAGCACGCAAGTGAAAATCCCATTGAGGTGGAAAAGACACAGCAGCCGGTAACAAACACAAATATATTAATGTGGCCGCTCGCGCCAAGTCAGTTTGATTTAATATCGGCAAATGATTTAAAGACCAATGTCTGCTGCTTGCTGCATTCTACACAAGCGAGGTGATGTTGGTGACACGACTGTTGTAAGAAGCCAAAAGCAGAACCCAGAGACAGGCCAGAGATTCGACTGTGAGTTAATGGGTGAGTTCTGGTTCTGGTTCTGGTTCTGGTTCTGGTTCTGGTTCTGGTTCTGGTTCTGGTTCTGGTTCTGGTTCTGGTTCTGGTTCTGGTTCGACAGCCCAGAGAGGAACTGCAGGGTGTGATCCCGAGCACATGAAAATAGTCAGATCGTAGAGAGCACAAAAACCAAGAAGAAAAGTAGAGCGCTAGGATAGAGTGGCCCCAGGCTGTTTCTATCTGGCGAGGAGGGGATGAAGATATACAGTGACGTAGATGGGATGATGAGGAGCAGGTGTAAAGACAGCGCGGATGAGTGGAATGACTAATCAGGAAACAGGAGAACCAGAACCACAGAAACACAGAGGGCCTTTCTCAAGCCGGACTGAGGGACTCTTCTTTCATTCACACTCCCTTCCTGCCTTCAGGTGGCAGGTATAAACACCACGGGGAGCTTTGTGACGAGCTTCCTTCTCTCCGGCAGTCACAGGGACTTCCAGAACATTCTGTAACCAAAAGAACAAAACTTCCTCACAAACACTTTGGCGGCATTTCTCTTTTAATGATTAAATAATAATAATAATATTCAATATGATAATCAAGTGTCTGTGTAGTTTGGTGTGTTCCATGACGAACACATTCAGGTGTTGCACGTGGTCAGTCAGCATCGATGCAGAATTGCTGTTGAAGCGTTTTATAACCCACTTTCGCTCCCTGCTAGTCAGTTTGAGATGACACTTCATGTGGGGGAACCTCCCCCGAAACAAACATAGACCTCCTACGGAGTGGAAGGGAGAGGGTGTAGGGGGCCATTGGAGAAATGACAAACAGACACAGACACAAGGGAGGACAGTGGAACGTGAAGCTTTGTATGTGTTTGAATGTTTCTATTTTGATCTTCAACATTTGAATCTTTCCATTTTTATTAAACTCCGTGTGCTTCGTGCTTCGGGGAGAACGTCTGGTCTGTTGTGCTCATATCACAATGGAAAATGGAAGAAATTGTCTCTATTAGTCTCTATTATTACTTTCGTTGATTTGTGCCTTTAAAAACAAGCACATTTCACCATTTTAGAGCTTTTAAAGGAGCATTCAGTAGATTTGTTCCAGACTTCAGTATTTAGCTTTACCCAGGAAATACAAGCTTTATTTTATGGCCTGGTATCTTATCTTCTAATAATTTTGTACTATTAGGTTTCCTAAAACCTTGGCCTCATTGTCTAAACCAGTGGTTCCAGCACCCCCATCCATCCATCCAGGTCCCTTATGCCCCCTTCAATTAAATGTAGGCCAACTGTATGACCCTCACCCTTAATATTAATGTTGCTTATTAGTCCGTCTGATAGTATTGGAAAAGTGAAATCACAGATTTGATTTGACTGGACAGTTGGATTATCATTCCTAGGGAGCCAAAAAAAAACATGTGAATTTAAGTCGTATTTATGTGGGTTAAACAAAGGCAAGATATGTAACTTGATTTGTTGTTGTTGATCACAAACAGGAGCCAATCAGAAAGCAGTTATTTCTAGCGACTATCAGGTAGCTGAAGTTGGCTGTTTACTGCTTATTATAAAGTTAACTGATGGTTGAATAGAAAGGATGCATTTATTGTTAATGCAGTTTGATTCCTGAGCCATAAATGATTTCCTTGGTTTTGTTCCAGCCTATATCACGGCTATGCCAAGCTGGACTTCACAACTTTCATATCTTTGGTGTGCATTGTCAAAAGTATTATTGTTTTCGCTCTCTGGCTTTGTATGAAGTTCTCTGATTAGGTATAATCCAGCCTGACTGTGTAGTTCAACGGGGTTCAGCCAGACATCCTGTTGTATGATAGTGACTCTGTTTAGCTCTCAGTTCATCAGTGAGTGTCTGACTAACAGAGTGACAGCTGTCTCATATGAACCTCTGCCGGTTGAGTCAGTATTTGCAGATCCACGCCGCCACCTCAGTGAGATGACTGTGTCCTCACTGTTCTGCATTATTCTGAGTCATAATAACCTTATGGGTCACATCCCTCACCCACATCAATACAC
>CAAKHC010008223.1:5731-20741 GCA_901007825.1 Macroramphosus scolopax | reverse complement strand
CCCCCCCCCTCAAATCCCCCCCCCCCCCCCCTCCTTGCAGATGTCCTGCATTACTTCTGTGCTTTGACTCGTTATGGCAGCTTCCACAATATGATGATGTTCATCTCAGTAACCACTGATATGTATTGGCAATGTAATCAAGAAGATAAGATGTAGAATTAGAATTGTTTGTTCACTGGTCCATGTTGTCCCTGAGACGTGGAGACGTCCCGACAAATCCCGACACATGTCAATCATATGGGCGTTACGTTGCAGCGATAAGTCGACTGAATACGACTGTTTTGCTGTAAATGTTCTAAAATTGGAGTGAAATGTTGATGATATCTATTAAATATATACCGTACTTTTCGCACTATAAGCCGCACCGGACTATAAGCCGCGTTTTTTTAATGTTTAATTACCGTCATTAACGTCTTCAACTGTTACCATTTAGCAATAGTAGCTACAGAACATGTACTATGCTGTGTAAACTGGACTGTATCACATAGCGTTTCAGACACACAAACTTTTAAACTTTCTAACTTAAACGGTGGCTCCCAGCCACGTACCGGCAGCGATCTACTGCCGGATTGATGCCTTTAATTTAAAAGCTGCATCAGATGCATTTCTACGGTTGTTTTCCATAATGACGATGTCTCACAAACTGTCTCGCTCTCGTAATGACCGTCTGTCTCGCTGTCGTTCTGTCTCTCGTTCCACTTTTACTTTAGCGCTGTTTTCCGCCTCCGGAGGACTGTAACCAGTAAAATCCATAGATTTGGGATTTCCCCGATCGGCCGTTAGCTGTAAAAATCCGTAGATTAGCACACCGTTATATAAGCAGCAGGGTCGAAAAATGCGGTAAAAAGTAGCGGCTTACAGTCCGAAAAGTACGGTAACTGAAGGTTGCCATTCAAATGAATGAATTCATTCATTCATTCTCTACACCACTTGGCTTCACAGGGCTGGGTCGAGCTGACATGAGGTCGACTCCTGGCAGGTCATTAGTCAATCACAGGGCTGACACAGACACCCTGTCAGAGTCTCCAGTTCACCTGGGAAAGGCCCCAGTTGACCACTGGGTTTGAACCCACACCCTTCGGGCTGCGAGGTTACAGTACCAGCCTCTGTACTAACTTGCTACCCTAAAAAAGAAGAATGTTGCACGTTGTTTAGTAAGATGTCATGAAGAAGACTGACTTTCTTTCAGCACACTCAACCTCCCAGGAAGCACTGGAGCAGTCAATGAAAACAATTAGAAGCTGCACGCAAGTGCTTCAGCAAATAACTCTTCCTTAGCAGGGAAAGCCTCAACGGACAAAAAGCATCGGATGACGGCTGTAAAAGTCGAAAGATGAAATTGGGAAAACGCGCCTGTAGGAATAAACATTAAGAGTCTCCCAAGAACATCTTACGCCTCCTTTTGAAACGTATTACCTGCAACACGGGTCTAAGTAAATCCTGATTGTACTGCGGTTGACATCAGACTGATACACTGTTGCAACAGTACAAACAGTGATGAATAAAATAGTTACACATCACAAGATTCATGTAAGTGTTTAAATAGGTGGATGAAAACAAATGATTGTATGTAAGGAGTTCTGGTCGGTGCGTCGACCGACATAAAGCACGCAGGTAATGTTGAATCAGGACTCTAGCATGTGATGATGTGTGTCAGCGCTTTGATGGTGGTCATAAGGAGAAGTAGTATAGCTAATGGAAGAATATTGTCACTGTTACTCGAATACCGAAAGTCTAAAAGGCAAACTTTAAGATTTTGAAATCATTTACTGTAACTCAAAGACACAGCAGAGCTCCGCTTTCACTCATGTTCTTAAAATGTTGCCATGTGTTGTGCTGCTTATCCTCCTCCGTTAACCCAGTCGTTTACTCAACGATAATGCTAGCGCTAACAGTAAGTAGCTGAACCATCATCACTTCTCCTGCCGAGATTATTCCTCGATTGTTCCGGAAGCACATTCCATCAATCAGAACTGCGGAGTCGTCACAGGTGTTGGTAATACAGACAGTAGCGGTGTAACTCACAGCCACTGCAAATCATTTTAAAAAGCCGTCTCTCATGGCCTCCATGTGCTCATGTTAGCACTGATAAGCTCCCGCCCACAGAGCCCTGATTGAACAGTTGATTGTTTGCTATTTTGGCGACATGGACGATGTGTCTTCATCTGTAAAATAAAATGTTCCCCTGCACCTCATGACAACTCTCGACAGTGGTTCGTATTCACTGTTGAAAGGTTTATGTTGCCCTCTACTGGACAACACCAAGGTGCAATTCACCCCCAACTTGGTTTAGTGTTTTTCACTTAAATATGACAGAAAAAGCACCCAGGAAAAGGACATTCAACCAACGATGTGTAATTGGAGGTAGCGGATGTCCGCACAGAGAGTGTGTGTTCACCCTCTGATGACGGAATCTATCTGACATGGACCCTCGCGTGCTCATGGATGCAGAAATGATCATATCAGATTAAGACTTCAAGTAATTCATGTATGAACAGGCTGTTCATTAAAACCGAAACAATGTTTGACAAACCCGATCCAGGAAACGTTACCCCTCAACGGCTCTCATACATCATTTGTCAAAATCCACATATCCAATCTGTTCGCCTTTCATGCAGTGATAAGAGCAGACGGACACAACAGTCCAGTCGAGATAGATAAACAAGACAAGACGAGTCGACCAAACCTTTGAAACGTCTCACCCTCTGCAGTATCTCAGCATGACACTAACGCTGCACTAATCAGTACATTCAAACAAGCAGTGCAGCACATGCAGCACCCTCGAAACACCCAAAGTCCCGGCACTAATTAGGTGGTGATGGTGAGGGGTCATCACAGGGACCACACACATCCACAAACATAAATGCATGGAGTTAGAAGTGATACAATGCCAATACTGCTTCGACCGTGATGCTAATAGAACAAACTGAGCTGAAAATTTAATTGAAATTGAAAAAGAAAAGGAGCGAGAGACGAGGAGAAGAGATGAGTAATAATAGAAGAAGGAAAACAGGCAAAGACTGTATTCATAAAGTATCTGTCACAGTGTGTGTGTGTGTGTGTGTGTGTGTGTGTGTGTGTGTGTGTCTGTGTGTGTCTGTGTCTGTGTGTCTGTGTGTGTGTGTTGCCTGAGGAACAGTTGATGGATTTGCTGCTTGACTGCTCACACAGATTGGTGCCTGCTGTGACGGCAGCCTTGAACTGAAATTACATGCACGCACTCACACTCACTTACACACACACACACACACACACACACAAACACACACACACAGACACGCATACAAGAGAACTATACGTAATTGCTATTTCTGTGTATTTGTGTGTGTTCTTAAGTTGAGACGAGCGGGTGTGTTGCCTCCAGGAGGCCATTTCAAAGCACTGTGGAGAGATGGATGAACACAAGACCAACCAGAGCTCCAGAGAGAACGACACAATTGAACTGGTTTAACATTCTGTGTTCATGTATTTATTAATAGCCGATCAATGCATTCTGTATCTGTGCTTCATTGTTAATCGGTAACAATGAGGCTTCTCATTGACGCTTTCTTTTGAACCCAGTGGGATTACAAATCAAAACAACAGAATATGTAAACAAAGATCTGTATTGCCATGGAGATCTGACTGGATGAAGACGTGACGTGGATGAGTGACAGCCGCTCAGAAAGGGGCGGGATTATAAAACACCACTCACAAACACAGTTTACAGAATAATCTGTTGCATCAAAGCACCTCTCCTGTAACAGCACGTTACATGTAACCTCACAAGAAACCGCATCATAGGCCTGCTGTATCACACCCCCCTCTATTAAGTTGCCATGATGGATGGACCACCAGTTATAAGAGAGCAGCGGGAGCTGCTGGAAATGGACCGCGTTTGATCACAAAGAATGTTATTCTGTTAGCGAAACTGCCAAACAACCAGTGGACTTATCGCTTACCACGTTTCATGTTTAAGAGAACCACTGCATTCAGGACCGTTATTAAAGTAATGTTAGTAACTCAAGCACCATGTGAAGGTGACGGCATGTACCTCCACACCTCTGCTTTACATTCTGCCTTTACAACGGTGATCATGTTCAGTTTTGATTGTGTTATACTGTGTGCACGGACACAACAGAGCCTTTTCATTTAACCTTGTAAAGTACTCCACACAGCATCCACATCGTACTGCTGGATATCAAGTTCTCCCAACAATGCTGTGCTGGTTGCTGCTGAACAGCAACTAACAGTAAAATAAATGACCCGAGTGTCTCTTTTGGCATGACGGGGCAAAGGGGCAGCTGCTCCAGCACCCTCAGCCACCTCCGATTGTTACCGATAGATTTATCTCCCCTCCCCAATAACGATTGAACTACTATAAAACTGTGTGCAAGGGTGACAAAACTGCCAGGGGGATGTGAACAGAGCAGTAGAGAGGAAACGGAGTGATGCCAGGAGTCAGCAGTCAGCTCCACGGCTACGACAGTTCACCAGCTGACAGTCGGTCTTCTGTTGAGTCATCGCATTGAGCCGACCGACACACAATCAAAACAACACACCAGTAAATTAAAAGAAAATGGTACCTGGAAGTAGCAGCTAGGGGCAAAGCAAGTTGGTAAGTAGTTGAATGACAGTCTAATCAGGAGCATATGTTCAGACAGACTGTACAGTGTCATTTACAAGTCGTGTCTGACAACGATCCACCCGAGTTTCATACTTCCTTGATCTTAATCAGTGCAAGTAACAATATTAAAAAGGATTTAAAGGGGAACTTTTCTTCTAGTGCCAAATATAAATACTGTAAAGTTGAATCCTTTCATTGAGAAACGAGGACATCCCCAGTGTGTGTGATGTCACCCTGTCAGTACCGATAGAGGCCATGGATGTGCTTTGCCAGTATCTTCCATTTCTATCTCTGTGACATGTTGCATTGTGACATTTTACACAGCGGCATGTTAGTGATTAAATCTGTTGTCTGTCCATCTCCCCCCTCTCCTCTGCAGTGGAGGATCGGGGAGCAGCAGTGAATCAGAGAGCAGCTCAGAGTCGGACACAGACGAGTCAGAGAGCAGCTCCAGTGACAGCGAGTACAACCAGGCCTCCCGCACCAACACCCCAGAGGTAGGACGACCACTGTGTTTGTTTGTGTGTGTGTGTTCCTCTCCGCACACACACAGGTTACTTGGCCGATTGTAAAAGATGTTCTCTTAGTAAAAACCATTATACTCTCCAAATGCATAATTTTTTTGTGGAAAAACTACAGATACAACCATCAGAAATACATGAGAAACCTACCATCTGTTTTCTAGCCCGAGCCGCCCTCCACCAACAAGTGGCAGCTGGACAGCTGGTTGAACAAGGTCCAGCCTCAAACCAAACCCCTGGTTGCTCCACAGCAGGAGCATCATGGCACAGGTTGGTAGATGTGTAAGATTGATCGGATCGTGTCTCACACGGTCCGAAATGTTGAGGAAGAATCAGAAATAAACTCATTGTGGTGTGATGGTCCACTGCCCAGGCTCTGTCACCCAGGGCCCAGAGACTTTCTCTCAAGGGACTGAAGCAGCAGGAGTGGGTGCGGCTGCCAAGACCAAACCCTGTGGATCCAACAGCACTGCTGCTCCCACCGCGCCAACAGTGGAGCACAAAGATACCAGGGGAGCATTCTGGTATGGAAATGATCCTTTAGAAATTAAAGGAGGTTTTGTTTGCATTGTATTATTATTTGATTGGATTATTTGTTTTTATTTATTTTATATGCAGAAAGTTAAAAGGACAAACAGGACATTTCTAGCAATGCCCCTTTAAACGTTCTACATATCAAAGAAATAAAAGAAAAAATAACTGTTTGATTCTCACAGCCCGGGCAGAGAGAAGGCCAAGGCCAAGCTCAGCCAGAAGGCGTCAGGTGAGAGTCAGAGGGCAAAGATGAGGCTGTCGCCGGGACTGATGTCGGGGCCAGAGGTCACGACCCCGAGGAGGAACACTACAGGGAAGAAACAGCCAAGACGGACAGAGAGGTCGAGCAGCGTGGAGGAAAATCAGAGCCAGACATGGAGCCGAGCGAACCAACCAAGGTAAAGGAAGGGAGGACAAGGACGCTTCCTAACGTTTGCCATCAGTTAGGAGCTGAATCCCAAACGCTCACACACGTATTCATTTATTATGTCTGTATATACATTAACTTATATTGTTGGTCCTCAAAGCAGGTGAGCCTGTTGATCCTGTGACATCCAGTTTATCTGCTGGTGGTCATCTGTTGATAGATCTGCAGGTCCCGATAGATATTCATACAAACAACATACAAAACAAAGTCTTTGGTTGACTATTCAAACCTTTTCTTCATAAGGACTTTAGTTCACCTTCATTCTGTGTGCTGCTGCCACCAGCATCCAGAGGACTGCAGCCTATAAATCATGTTGGAAATGTGCTTGTTCAAGGTGGGAGGCTCATCTGTGCATAATCTTAATTAGAAGGTTATAAATCATCTGATGCATGTTTTTGCAGCTGTGGAGATGTGGAGAGCTGCTATACAAGGAGCTGAGGACAAAGTCCAAGTTGAATTAAACTAAATCTTCAACGAGGTTTTGGATGTTGCACTACCTTGAGAGTAATTGCTGTCTTTCGACAAAGACTGCAATTACTCTCTGACCTGTGTTTTTAGAAAATATTAATAACCTGAATGTATCAGCAGAGAAGCTCATTGTTCACTCGCTTGATACTCAAGATGTTATCAACCTGAGTTCTTTCTCCGTGTGACCCCGTCCTTGCAGAAATATGCAAGTAAAGAAACATGTTTAAACATTTATTTATAATGTATAATAAAAAGAATAAGTGCCCCCAGTGGATTGTAGACGGTTAAAGATTGAGGACAAAGCATCCTATTAACCTTTTACTGACTGCTTAACTCAAACCACCAATTTTATTTATTTAGCAAAATGCCTTGATTGTACGGCGACGCTTCTTTAATGTTCTCCGTCATTCTGAACAAACCCACATGAACATTAACAATGACATAAAGGAACTTTACTGAAATAAATGTCAGCACGATAGCATTAGCAAGCTCTTTGTTGTCCTCCTTTGATCACATAACATACAACAGCATCTCTGAGGTTGACTGACGGCCGGTCCAAACGTCGGTGTGAGCGAGTGCTCAGCCTGAAGTTTGTCTGAGGAGAAGAAACTTTTTTCTTTTTCCATCTCTTCTACAATTCCCTTCTTGCATTTAAGCTTTCCACATACAAACAAGTTCAGCCGAACACATGCTGTTTCCAATTATGTCATGCTGTCTTATATTTTTTCATTCCAACACACATCCGCCGGCGGCAGCTCGCCATGACAAACCTTCTCCTCCTGTTCGTCAGTGTTTACACTGCCGCAGCTGAAACAGCAGCGTCTTGCCATTCTAATTCTGATTGTGACTCTCCCTCTTTCTCCAACCAGCCCCGCAACGAGGGAAAAGGACCCGTTCCCTCCTTCCTCCCTTGAGCATCAGAACCCCCCCAGGCCACGAAGCAAACCCCCCAGCGGGAAAACAGCCCCCAGGAAGGAACCTCGCAGTGCCACCAACTCAAACAACACAGTTATTCCACCAGTTACGCCACAGCAAACCACCGTGCCAATCACTACTGTCAGTGTAAACCAGGTTAGTTTCTAAGGTTGACACGTGTGTGTGATTGCTGATGGGAGGAGGTGAATTGTACAGAGGAAGAACAGATCAGTTGACAGCGTGTCATGTTATCATCTTGGATGATCTTCATAGAACCGATGTCTCATATTCGCTGGCTTAGAACAAGAAACAACAGCAAACAATAGCAACCATCAACATTATGTGAGGATAGAAAAGGTATTCTCACATCAGCAACTAGAGGACCTCAACTAATCCGTAAGCATACAAACAACATGGAATTTGTTAATGTTCAGGTTTTTGTTCAGGACTGACAACGGTTTTCTTCAGCTTCAGTTATTGTGTTGTTATGTTGCTGTACATCGCTGCTCCTCACTTCCTTATGTTTCAAAGAATCACTGATCATATTCCACAACTGTAGCACGGTGAGCAACCTCTGAAGGACAGCTCTCGTTGGACGAGGTCAGAGGTGCAGGTGTACTTCTGTAGAAATACTGAGGCTGGTCCTTCTTCCTTTCACACCAGCAGAGGAACCATCAGGATGTAGAGCTGGTCGTAACAAACCAGACAGTTATAAGGCCTTTTTCTTACTCATGTTCTCAAGAAAACCCAGAAATCATGATCCTTTACTGCCATATACTACAATACTTAGTCCTGTTTGAGTATTATTTGTAGGAAGTAGATGAAAGTATACTGACGTGTTTTTAAAAATCTTTAAATTGGATTAATATAATTTGTTAACTGAACATTACAGTGACTCCATTCATCCAAACCACAAGGAAAAGAATTGTGAGTTTTTGGAGATGAAAGAATCCTGACTGACTCCTCCTGCAGCCGTCAGGATCTCTAATTCACTCACACACACTCGTGTTTTCAAAGCCTGTCCTGGAAACCTTCTTGCTGTTGACAGTGCAACTATCGGGACGGCCATGAGTGAGGGTAATCTCAGTTCTGAGAAAGAGAAGCTTCTTTTTTGAAACGCTGCTGTTGCATCTAAGAAAGAAGTCATGAAATGTGCAAAACAAGATCTCACTTTGCATCTGACAGGAATTCGACTGTGTGCTTCCCAGATTAGTGGAACACGCCAGCAACTTGTGTCTTCTAATTTGCATGATAATATCACAAATATATACTTGGCTTCACTGCAGATGGCAAAATAACAAATAACAAAATAACATGTTTATCATGTTTTAATATACATTCTTACTGAGTGGAGGCTGTTGAGGGAATACAAGCAGTCACAGTGATTAATAAGTATAATCTAATAATAATTCTTTAATCCTTCCTGTTCGTCTCTTGTCGTCATTATCCGTCAAACAGGATAAGAAGAAACACAGAGGCCCGAGCAACAGGATCACTCCCAAGTCTCGAGAATTCATAGAAACAGATTCCTCCTCCTCCTCTTCAGAATGTCAGTCTGATTCAGAAGAAGCTGTCAAAATCCCCGCGGTGCCGCCTCAGTCGTCACACTCCACAACCAACAAACAGACTCTGACCAACACACACATGCACACGCCTCTCCCGTGTCCTGGCTCTGCTGGTAGTCTGGGAACCTTCGTAGGGAAGGGACTCCGTGTCAAAGACGGTAGCAGTATGACCACTAATAGTAATAGTAGCAGTAGTAATAGTAGCATCAGCACTGGTAGTATTGTCAGCAGTAGTAGCTGTAACACCCTGAGCATTAGCAACATCATTGATTCATTTGTTTCCTCTGTCCCTGATCCTGGAGGGTTGGGAGGACAGTGTAAAGGCCTGGAGGCCATGTCACCACCCGCCAACATGGGACTAGATTTGGCCCTTTCCCCCATACGAGAGTACCAAGAGATGCAGAGTCTTTGGGTGAAAATCGACTTGAGTTTGCTCAGCAGGGTGCCGGGACAGGGATTGGGGGGAATATCCCGGATTGGAACCGCAGAAAGGGATGAGAGTGAAGGAAGAGACCGAGAAAGGTCGGGAGACGGGGAGAGGGTCGTGGTGGCGGGCAGAGAAAGACAGAAGCAGGAAGACAGAGAGTGGTCAGGGCTGAGAGAAAGACAGAAGGTACCTAAAGGGGAAAGACAAGAAGAAGAAATTGAGAGATTAGTGCAGGACAGAGAGAGGCAAGGTGACAGAGACCGATTGATAGAGAGGGAGAGGCAGGCAGAAAGAGAGGAGAGAGAAAGGCTCGGGCTGGAGGACAGAGACAGGATGACAGAGAGAAGAGAGAAAGTGTGCCAAGGTCTCGGGGTCATGGACAACCCCCCTGTTCAGGAGAAGAGTAATCCAAGGCTGCCCGGGAGGACGGAGAGAGGAGAGACTGGTGGGAAACACCGGAGGCAAGCAGCCGGAAACATGGTGGTCCCAACAGAGAAACACACCAGCAAGAGCAAGAGGAAACACAAGGTATGAGATCTTACTGCAATATTTAATGTGTTTCCTGATGATCTCATCATATATTTTAAATCTCCTTCCATTATATATATTTTAACTCCCTTTCACCTTCACATATCCCTCTTCCTCTCTGACTCAAAGTGTGCGTTCTGTCTTCTGTATCTGTAGTCGGACCACAGCGAGACGTCTGTCAACAGCAATAAGAAGCTGCGACTGGACAAAGACTGCAAGCTCCTCCCACCCTGCATCTCCCCGATACACAACCACAAGAACAACTCTACAGAGTAAGCAGTGTTTCTACCACCAAATTAACTCCCCAAGCACCAAAAGATCGAGGAATAGTTGGAGATACTGTGGTGAAATTTAAACATCAGTATATATCTGCTTGTATCTCATTCTGTTACATTGGCGCTTCTCCTTCCAAGGGGCTTTGCCTTAAGACAACACTTCTCCGTACCCAATGACTCCCGGGAAACAGTGAAGATGATGAAAATTTGCGTCACAATCACAACGTTCTCTTGCTGCTGTCTTGTTCAGTCTTTCCCAACAAGGGGACGCAGACAATGACATTTATACAATTTCATGGAGAAAAGGAAAGACTGCCAGGACGTGCTTAGGAGCTGTCAGCAGGAGAGTGACAGATATGGATGCTCATTGTGAATTTGAAGTCCTTTACCCCTCAAGAAGAATGAGTCAAAGCGAGAAATGTGAGGAAGGTCAGCTCTGCCTTCTGCATCCTTCCCCATGTGACCGGGTCAGACACTGGTTGGGATAATCAGACAAGTTTACAGGAGAAAGGTTTACAAATTTGAATGTGCTGATGAAGTCATGGAAGTAAGATTCACACTGTGATAAAGGAATGACGTACTGTGAGTTTCAGCCTTCCATGTGAATTATTAAAAGCAGACTAAGCTGGCTGTCTCTATAAATAAGCCTTAACTTGACGGCTACAGAGGAAATGTTTTTATAGCGTCCCAGCGTCATCTCAACGTACGTACACAGCAGGGAAAGATGGGATGGAAAGAGAGGCTGACCGGGAGTTGAACCCTGACATTGTACGTTAGACACCTCAGTCTGGAGTGTCTATTTATCACCAAGGAGGCTTTTTATGGAAGCTGTAACCTGGATGATGTAACGACCTGGCTCGCACCCATTCGTCGGTTTCTAACCTGTGACTTTTGACATATATTCTCAAACCTGTTTTTAGTCAGGGAAGTCACATCATTAGAAAAAATGGATGAATGATTGAAAACGATGATGAGATTCGTCTGAACTTTTGCTGTGTTCTAATTTCAATTACGGCCGTATATTTAGTTTTGAAAGCCAGGGAGCTTCACACCCGGCCAAGTAACTGATGAGTCATTGCAAACGTTGCAGAGGAATTCTTGGCAGATACACTGCGGTCATTTTGTTCAACAAGGTTGTAAAACTCTTAAACTTATTATCCCCTTAAAAGAAGTCTGAGTGCTCTTGCATGCCTGCCTGCACACACACTGTCACCGCACAAAAATTACCATAGTCATACACACTTGCACACATCAATTATTCTGTGCGCAGACACCAACAGCACACACACTCATACTCAGCAACTAATTAGTCTTTGTCTCCCTGCTTTTGTATATTATCGCTAATGTCTGGGCCTGGGGTGCTGTTCTGCAAGCTCAGCAATTTTCTGGCTGCATCAAACCCCCCGAGTTTCCAGGGAGAGGAAAAACATGAAAATATTATCTGTTGTGTTGCAAACAATATGAGTCATAAGAGCTACAATATGGCAACTGAGGGACCAATCTTCTGTGGTCTATCAGAGAGGGAAGAAGTATAACAACTTTAGAAGGGAATTATCATTCAGGAACTGCAAATAAAGTCTCAACAACGTAGTTAGCGTTGTCGGTCCCGGCTGACATGCTGGGTGTGTGTGCGGGTTGCTTTGCACTTGGTTTATTGCATATATTTTTTACCAAGTTCGAAAAACATCAAAACAGAGTCTAGTTAAATAAACATTTTGCCCCAAAACAGTGCAAACAACAGATGAATGTTCCTGACCAGATGCACCAGTAATCCTTCTCAATCTAGCACCTCGAGCCAACGTGACTGGAAACCTTTTTCTTTATCCAGCAAAACAAACAAGGCTTGTTTGGGTTGGAGGACTTGTTGGAAGGCAGAGGTACGTTCAGCAAAGAAAAACAGAAAGAAATAAAACACCTAAAGCTGTCAATGTCGGTGTAGAAACGTTGAGACTAAGACCGATGGTCTTCTTCATCCTGTGAAGGGAACACATCTTCATCATTCTTTCAGCAGAAGTATTCGGACCAATTCAGTCAAAAAAGAGAAACCTTCATGCTACTTGCAGTCGTTTCTGTTGGGCAGGATGGTTCCGTTCTGGGACCGCTCTGCATTTCCATGTGCAGATATAGAAAACCATAGGAAGAGCTGCGGCAAAGACCCCCCATAGGGCGCAGAGCAGAGGTGTCAAACATGACAACAGAAGTGACGTTGATTAAGTCAGACACAGCATGTAAAGGAGGAGCTGGGGTGGATGTGAGTTTCAAGGCGGCATGCAGATGAAACAGGAAGAGAAGGCAGACTGAAGCAGCTTAAGTAAGTCGCCCTGAATGACATTTGCCAATCGGGTGTACGGAGGGAAATCAGCTGATCCAATTGAATGCACGGAGGGAATAACTGTGTCATCTGATGTGAGCTGGGTTTGTGAGCTGAGATTAACTCTGTGGCCCGTCTGAACTAACGCTTTGCCCCATTTAGAATAAATTCACCTGCCAGTGCTACGATGTACTTTGAGATTACAGCTGCACCCGTATATGTTGTAGTACTTGGAGATCCATCTCTCACTGCGGAATGAGTTGTTGTGTCATCATGTTGGGAAAAGCATTTATTCTGGAAAAGGTCCTAAAACATAAAAAGCCTAAAAGCCATATGACAATTTATTACGTCATTTCAAAACTGTGAACAGTTTTTTAGGAGTGATTATTTTCATGTGTGAGCTGTAAAACAACCAAAGGGAGTTGCAGCAGCATCAAGCCTGCCTCAGCCGTCTCCACTGTGCTACCAGACCATGAATGGAAGGTGTTAAAAGGAAAAGGAAGACTCCCTGTACAAATGTTGTAAAAGGTGATAATTAGTACAGTCGTGCTGAAAGATGCAAATAACAAGGCTGTTGCTGTGTGTGTGTTCAGCAACTCTCTAAACAGGAAGCAGTCTCGACGGCGTGATGAGAAGCTGCTTCCGCCCCTCCTGTCCCCGCTCTCCGATGAACCCCCCCATAAACGAAGCTGTGACAGTGGTCCCCTCCTCAGCCTGGAGGTTGGTGCTAGCGGGATGCCGCCCTGCTCCACCTCTTCCACCACCTCCTCCACACACAGGCAGAGGAGCAAAACATCATCACACGCAAGAAATGGCAGTGTAAGTTCATTTTGCATCTCATTATTTCCTCTGCAAATCTGCAGCAAACATTCAAAATGAAGATAATGTCAACAAAGGAATTATTGAAAAGAACAATAACTAATAAAAAAATATGAAGTTGTAGTTTGTACCAAGCATCAAGCATCCTTTGATTCCCGGCAGACTAGCCTGGGCAGTGCCTTGACATGATGTATGTGATTACTTGCATATAGAGCGGGGAAGTGAGATCCAATCAAAAGAGGTCACTCGAGAGCCCAGGTGGAGACACATTGTCCACCTGTGATCAATCACCTGAGGCTCGTGTACTTGCCGGGTCTGAGCAGAGCCTCAATCACCTTCATTCTTACTAACTCCATTTAAAACAATGATGCTTATTCAGCTGGCAAATGAAAACCATCCCTGTGCACGAGAAGCCAATGTTATTGACTGCGTAGTGGCATCAGAACAATATCAGCTACTTGATGATAACATGATTAAAATCAGGGATATCAATGTGCTCCCTTCTACAGGAAACTGATCCCCATGGCGAGAAACCCTGTGGAGACAGTTACCATGCCAACGGACAGTCAGACTCTGAGTTATGGTCAGAACCACTG
The DNA here is from genome assembly GCA_901007825.1 of Macroramphosus scolopax. Lineage (NCBI taxonomy): Eukaryota > Metazoa > Chordata > Actinopteri > Syngnathiformes > Centriscidae > Macroramphosus > Macroramphosus scolopax. The sequence goes on along the minus strand of CAAKHC010008223.1, from coordinate 6,749 downwards.
ATGGAACCTGCAGAACCTCGCAGACCGAGACTGTCATTTATTGACACGTATGTACAAATACAGTGATAATCACACCAATAAGCAGGTTACTCTTAAATGTTATCATAACGTATTTAGTCATTACACATTATTTATCTTTCCCAATGCTCGATCTTGTGAGGTTTGTTCGGCAGCATGATTTATAGATATTATTATTCTTATAATCAGTGTTGTTCAAATGGCCTTGCTGACTATATGTTACTACTTGTTTCTTCATCACATGATTCATCTGATTTAGTCACGCTGTGTGAGGCTCCTCCGTAAGCCGATGACAAAATCAAGTCATGTAAAACCGAGTGGAAATTACTCAAAGAGTTTTTGTTATTCAGCATAAATGTAATTACTGCAAACTCTGTTTCTGCACTGCAGTTTGAAGGTCCATGAGGCTGAGCAAATAGATCCATTTGAAGCAGAATCAATTGTTTTATTATAGGAAACGGAGGAGTGTGCAGCTTTTTACAATTTATGCTGAATGATGTTGTAAGTCTCGACAGTTGTAACGTACAACCGTCAAACTCTGTCACACATTGTACTACGTTTGGGCCATGACACCATTATACAGTACAGCAGATAAACACACTATTTAATCCAGGGTTGGACACTGGACAATTAGTGGTCCCATGAAGACCCTTAATGCACTCTGTCTCTAACACGCACCATTTTGACTTTTTTTGTTAAATGACACGTCTGTGCAAAGATGCTATTTATGTTTGTTTTTATGTTTCCTGTTTGTCTCCAGAGTCCACAGTGCAGACTACTACATGCAGGAGGCCAAGAGACTGAAGCACAAGGCCGACGCTTTGGTATGTTTTCCTGCAATCACTGTAAGACACACACACACACACACACACACACACACACACACACACACACACACACACACACACACACACACACACAAAACACACATACATGTACACACAGCGGTAACATCTACAGTGTAGATTGTAATTATGTGTGTATTCGCTCAGATGTGTTA
>CAAKHC010008221.1:0-22409 GCA_901007825.1 Macroramphosus scolopax | reverse complement strand
TAACGTTTTCAACTGTTACCATTTAGCAATAGTAGCTCCAGAACATGTACTATGCTGTGTAAACTGGACTGTATCACATTCTAATTTACCGTAAACCGGTGGCTCCCAGCCACGTACCGGCAGCGATCTACTGCCAGATTGATGCCTTTAATTTAAAAGCTGCATCATATTGTAACGGTCTCATAACGTGGAGGCAGAGAGGGTTTATATCCGTCTTTATTGGAATATCTCCGTATAACAAAGAACACTCACGTAAGAACAGTCAATCACCGGCACCACACACACCAAAACACACGTCACTTCCCCCTCACGAACCGGAAGTCCCAACACACAGTCAATGTGCTAGCTTGACACACACTGACGGGCCGCTACAATATGCATTTCTACGGTTGTTTTCCTTAATGACGATGTCTCACAAACTGTCTCCTTGTAATCGATGGACGGAGTCCTCTTTAAAACAATATGAACGGGGTTTATTCACAACAAGGTTGGTGATACAACAACAGGTGCTGTCTGTCTCTGTGTCTACCGTAATTACCGTAATGGCGGCTCTTGGCCGCAGGTACATTTTGTTACCGTATATGACATCGCTCTCGTAATGACCGTCTGTCTCGCTGTCGTTCTGTCTCTCGTACCACTCGCGGTTCCACTTTTACTTTTGCGCGCTGTTTTCCGGCCTCCGGCGGACTGTAACCAGTAAAATCCATAGATTTGGGATTTCCCCGATTGGCCGTTAGCTGTATGGGGTAAAAAGTCGCGGCTTATAGTCCGAAAAGTACGGTACTTTAGGTTCTTCAGTTCTTTTTCTATCAGCAGCATTCCCAGTGAAACCTACAATGATCCAGATGAACTCTTTGTGTACAGATCTGCAGGTGTCCTGGTTCTGTAACGACAGAGAACTCAGACAGTCTGACGACCACAGGATGTCCCGCGTTGGGGAAACCTATCAGTTGGACATTTCCAGAGTTCTCGTAAACCATGAAGGAGATTACTCATGTGTCGCCTCAAATTCATCAGGAGTGGTCACATGTGGTGCAACTTTGAACATTGATGGTGAGTTTCGAAGAGTGAGTTGAGGTTCAGACTTGCACGTGTTCCACCAGTCGGAGTAACACCACCTCATCAGGGTGGAAGATGTTTTTATTGATGTTTGCTGGTGATGCTAACAGAGTCGTGTTACAATGCAAGCCACAGAACACATGTGGGATGCTACTGTCGTCCAGTACAGTGAGACGTTCATGGTGACTTTAAATTCCCTAATCACAACGGCTGGAAGGGAAACGTGTACAGTTCTCGTGCTTTGAACCTGAAAGTGAAAATACAGCTTAGCTTAGATTAGGTTTGAAGGAGTCGGGCAACCTGCTAGCGTAGCTGTGTCAAAAGCGAAATAGAAAATGTACTATGAGTAAAATCACAGCAAATACTGGATAAGATCGTTCAGAGCTGACAAATGTGAGACGATGCTAACAGAGTTGTGCTAGTAAAGACGTAGCTAAAAGAGACTTTGCGAGTAAAGACGATGCTAATAGAGACGATGCTAACAGAGACAATGCTAATAGAGACGCTAACAGAGACAATGCTAATAGAGATGATACTAATAGAGACAATGCATCGGTCTGTGGCGCTTCGCAGCCATTCCAAACCGCTGCACCTAGACCAGACAGCTTCTTTTCTCCATAGAAAGTTCTTTCTGTACTCACGCCAGAAACAAATCGTTACAAAACTAACGTTATGTCAGTAACAGAGAGCATTTTGTCTAAAACCTCCAGGCGGCCGATGTCGAGACTTGACAGTTTACACCACCGCAGCTGCAACGTTTGGTCCCTTTGAGAATCTGTGCCTGGCGCTTCGTTTCATAACGATCTGAACGTGATAAACTGTTCTGTGAGTTTCAGGTGAAAGTATGATAAAGGTAAAGCAGCTCATGTTGCCCGAGGTTTTTCCCGATGGTAGCTGATCTTCTTTCAGGTTTCTTCCACGTGTGCGTGATGTCTTCTCTCCCGCATGAACAGTCGCAGTGACTTCACTCAGGGTGAATCTTTATTTTAGAGGAATGAAGAAGCACAGCTGAACTTTGGAGACCTTGCTTCCTCACACTCGAGCAGATATTTTTGTCGGCTCAGGTCATGTTTTCATGATTGGAACTTAAACACTCCTCTCCAACTGCAAACGAGAGGTCAAGCAAGTAACCTGAAGAAATCACCAGAATAATGTGTTGACCTAATTCTTCCACTCTTTCTTATTGTCCAGATGAAACAGTCTTAGCTAGTGTGTCTAGCACTGCGGCAGAGACCCGGCTCAGTCAGACTCTGGAGACTCGGGCGGAGCGTTTTGGCTCTCTGTCGGCGGGTCAAAGTGTTGAGTTTACAGAGACGGTTTCGGAGAGTTCCTCCACGTGTTGGAGAACAGTTGAGGTTGAAATGGAGAGCGTAAGCTCGATGGAGATGAGCTCTGAGAGCAGCATTTATATCAAACTCTCAGCCAGCCCCAAGCTGCTGATGGACATGAGCGACGTCCAGGTGAAAACCGGCGAGATGGCCGAGTTCAGCTGCACGTTTGAAGGGCAGCCCTTCAACGAGGTGATGTGGGATCATAATGGCCAGAGGCTGGTGGACACGGAGCGGGTGAGGAGCTCTCAGAGTGGGGGGCTGTTGTCCCTGGTCATCCAGAGTGTTGGTGTGGTGGATGAGGGCGTGTATCGCTGCACTGCCGCCAACCAGCACGGACAGAACAATTGTTCCGCCAAGCTCACTGTTGAAGGTGGTTTATCTTTCTTCTTTTATCACTCCATTTGTGGTCCATCACACCTCCCTTCCTGCTCCTTGCGCTGCTACCCTTCACCTATTTTTTAATATTTCCTCTAAACTCCTAGACTGTAATAGAATAACACATCTCTTCCTTTGTCGACCGCCCCCCTCCTGTTGCCTGCTGCCTCGCTTACCTCATCATCCATCCTACTAACCCCTTTAGAGTTTAAAACCTAGATCCTGATACTCTCTGACCCCTAATAACTCTCCTAACTTTATCCTCACCCAGCCAAAGAAGCAAATGTCAAAGCAGGAACAGCCGTCCCCAACGGTTCTGTGCATACAGTGTCACAGGTGGACAGGGGAACCCCTCGAGACCCCCCTGATCCAGACAGGCAAGAGGTGGAGGAGAAGCTTGGATCATTGCCTCCTTCCAGCCTCATCAGCCACCTGTATTTTCCTGATGTGGATCCCCATGATGAGCGAGCTCAACATCTCTGCACCCCCCCCGACTTCCTGATCAAACTCCCCCGTGACCTGCTGAGAGACAAAGGCAGCCGCTCCCTGTATTGCGTAATGAAGGGGGTTCCCGCTCCGTTCGTCGTTTGGCTTTACAACTGGTTCAATATTGAGGATTCCGTCACTTACTCTCTCAAACACGACGGCCCCCTGCGCTCTATAATCGTTAACAATGTCCGCTCAGCCGAGGATGCTGAGTGCAGCACGATGAAGAAAGGTTGGCATCTGCATGCTTTTGGTCGTTGTGCTCACTCGGGCTTTGTTTGGCCCCTCACTCATCAACACCGCTGCACATGGTGACACAGCGTCTTCAACCTGGTTCAATATTGTCTCCTGCTTTAGATAATGGAAGACATAAAGAGAGGGACACTCATATCACTGAGAATTGTTCAAAGACAGGTTGCTGCACACTAAAAGACCACATGGATGCATGCAAGCAGTTAGAAGAAATCAAAGAAACAGAGGGATGATATGAATGCACAACCTCTCACTGTGTTTAACAGTCCTGCACCACGTGAGACTTAACAGGCCATTTAAAACTGGTTTTAACTTGTAAACGTTTGTGTCTTTCCAGTGACGGCGCTGCAGAAGGAGCCTTTGATTCAAGCCCAGGAGGAAGTGAAAGGTAAATAATACAACAGGGATGTTTTTGTCCATGATGAAGTGTCTCATTTATCTTCCTCTCATGACCACAACTGTTCTGACGAGTGTTTACTTCATCTTAATTGTCAGATGTATAGATAAATGATTCGGATGATTTGCAGATTAATTTATCCAACTGATAAATACATTGTTTTTAGGTAAACAATAACCTCATTAGCTTAGATCCAGTGACTATCACCATGTGACCAAAGTCTGAATCACATGACAATCATCTAGTCCTCTGACATAAAGACCTAAGACTATTCAGATGACGTTAATCTTAATTAGAAAGTTTTTAGCCAATTTTGAGATACTTAGTCATTATATTTGAAAATTCATATCAACTCATATTTACATCTCAATGTGTTATTAATGTTTAAAAACGTGTTATTAAAGGTTAAGGATGTGTTACTCGTGTTTAATGATGTGTCATTAATGGTTAATGATGTGTTATTAATGATTAATGACCTGTCATTAATAATGGTTAATGATGTGTTCTTAATGATTAATGACCTGTCATTAATGGTTAATGTGTTATTAAATGTTAATGACATGTACTAGTAATGGTTAATGCTGTCTTATTAATGTGTTATTAATGGTTAATCACATGTTTTCTTTGCACTTTGACTTCTACACTTTAACTTGTACGGCTCAAAAATGTATCATGTATCAATGTATGTTCAAGATAACATTTTAATGAACAGTGGTAAAAAGTAAACGTTGGTTCTGGGTTAACCCAGTATGGTGTTGGGGGATTACAGAACTCGTGTAAATGAATGTCCTTCGAATAGAAAAGCTAAAACATGCAGTGTGATTCAGACAAATGTTGTCTTTATTTTAACTCTCATTGTTCCATTCAGTTGTGTCTAGCTCAACCATCACAGTGGAAGAAGAAACCCAGGAGTTGTTACCATGCCAAACCCAAACACTTGAACTCAAACCAGAGTCCAAATGCTCCTCCAGCAATTTGGAGAAGATAATAAATAAGCCAGTTTTCCTCAGCAAACTTTCTCCAGCAGCCGTGGCTGTTGGAGAAATGGCTATGTTTACTGTCAAAGTGGCCGGCGTTCCCAATCTCTCTGTTCAGTGGTTCCACAATAGGCAGAGTATAACGACTTCGTCTGCGTTTACCTTTGTTAATGAGGAGGATCAGTACAGTTTGCTCATCAACAGAGTTGAAACCGAGTTTGAAGGAGAGTACTCCTGCACTGTCAGCAATAGGTTTGGCCAGTCGACTTGCACCTCTTTTCTGCTTATTCAAGTAAAGGAACCAGAAAGCAAATTTGTACCAAGTGGTGATCCTCCAGCTTTCATCAAAACCATTGAGTCTGTTGAGCTGTCTGAGGGAGGTCAGGCTTTCTTCAGGTACATTGTGACAGGAGATCCTCTCCCAGAGGTTCAGTGGCTCAAAGGCACCTTCAACATTCAGCCTACTGGCTTATGTATTATTGTGAACAACCCAGATGGATCCGGCTTCATTCATATTAACAATGTCAAACAGGAGGACAGTGACATGTACACCTGTAGGGCATCCAACCAGTTTGGGGAAGCCACTTGTAGCGCTGAGCTGCTGGTGTTCAGGCAGAATTTTAGTGAAGCGTTAGTTAAGAAAACGAAAGCTTTGAAAATATCAATGAATGAACAAACCACAGAACGCAGATTATACCAGGAGAGATCTGATCAAATGATTTATACCATAAGTACTGAAGACAGGCAGATTATTCCCAGTGAGGAGGTAGAAACCCTCAGAGAGTTCGAGATTTCTGCTGCCAGCCTTGATTGCGAGCTGCTGACCCAACAGGCGGCAGTGCTTCAGGCTCATGAGATACAGGAGAGGGTGTCATTGGCTCCCAGCCATCCACATCAGGTCTCACTCGTTCCTGTAAAACAGCTTCACATGGCAACATTCTTATCTTCAGTTCAGGAGAGACAAAAGATCATCGAGCAGCACTCTGAACGTATTGTCAGCCCCGAGATATTGGAGCTTAAATTCACCAACGAGCAGGCATCGAAGTTCATGTCAGCCACTTCTGCAGAGGTTCTCCCACTCACAACAGTTACAGCCGGAACCTTGATGAACAGCACTCCAGAGCATGTGAGAAACTTCACTGAACCCTGGAGGCTTGTCAGCAGTCACCAAGTAGCTTCTGCTCTGCCCATCCTTGATGAAACGTCAGGTGTTACCCACAGGCCGGAGGAAGAGAAAAGTTTCAGAGTCTCAGAAGGGGTTAAGATTTTGTATTTGGCTCAGTCAACTGGACAACTGCCAATCACAGAAGGGCATTCTGAGCCTCTGCCAGCATTAGATGCAGCTACCAAAACCCTGATTGAGAAAGAACCACCAACGCCGGCTGTTGCACCAATGAGCCAAACTAGAATGGCTTTATCCAAAGAGCAGCCGTTTGAAATATACATACCAGCACGGCAGATTATCAGTTCATGCAAAGACGAGCTCTGTAAATCAGCTGTAACTGCTGAGGAGAAATACGAGCTCCAGAGTGAAGAGGCAAGACTGCTGCCAGGTATCGCCTCCTCTTCCTGTCTCCAGCCTCTGCGAGAGGGACAAAGACTCCTGAATCTGCAGCTTATCAGTGATCAGGACGTTTTTCAGTCAGAGGGCAGGTTCAGCAGCAAAAAGCCCTCAGTAGAACAGGCAGATGACAGGAATAGTCCCATTTTGTTGCATTCAGTGAGCCAAGAGGAACAGAGGATTATGGTTTGTCAGGCAACCTCAGAGTTCTCGGCAAAAACGGACACAGAGTCCGTCCAGCCAAAGAAAGAGCCGCCACCAGCACAATACATTCAGTCAGTTGAGTCATTGTTAGTCCTACCAAAGGAAGGCATACTTACCTTCACGAAAAATGATCAGCAGGTTGTGACACAGAAAGAAGAAAAGGCTAAAAGACATGCGGCTCTCTCAGAAGAGAGACGGGAGATAATTGCCGATCTTCACAATAATTTGGATGTACCACTGCCCACGGTTCAGTTGCAGCTCCAAACTGAGCCCAGGCCTTCAAGCATCTTCACCATCTCCTCCCAGCCTATGCAGTTGCCAAAGGAGAAACCTCTCGTCACGGACATCAAACAACAGCGAGCTCTGGTCCAGAAAGAAGATTACTGGAATATCATGCATTCGTTAAATGTCACAGACAATCAGGCTCTGGAGGAGGGTCACACCACCAGCCTTAAAGCTGATGAGAAAGTAAACTCTCGGTTGAAATTTGAGCCCAAGATCCCAAAAAAGCCTATTTTTATAGAAGAGAAGGCAGTGGCTACTGAACGCTGTAGTGTCTTAGAAGCTGCTGAGCAGGACTTTGCAGTCCAGGTCCAGGAGGGCCAGTCAGTCCGACAGTCAGTGCTGCTAGAAGAAAAACAGGTCATTTCTGGGGAGCAGTCAAGTGAGATATACAAACCTGAGGGTTCAGCCGTAAGCAGCACAACCCAGCCTAAAGGAGTTCTGTTTGTCCACGAGTTTCTGGACTCCCAGACACTACCTAAAGAACTCCACTTTGTCGTTCAGATCCCCAAACCATCAAGTTTGAATATACGCCGTCAGCTCAGAGACACTCTTCAGTCTGCAATGGCGAGTTACCAGCCGGTGTTACTGGCTGATGTCCTGGGAAGGTTGGAAATGGTGGAGGTACAAGAAATGAAAGTTCAGAGAGAGCCGAAACAGACCATGTATACATACCTCATCACAACACCAGATGCTCCTGTGGAGATCACATTGTCTTTTCAGGGTGATTATCCCCAAACAGCAGACCTCAGGTCTGAACTCCAGGTAGCTCTGCATGCTTTGGTTTCCCAAGAGCATCAGAGTCTCACATCAGAGCAACCAGGCACCATGCAAATCGACCTGCCTCAGAGAGCGCTGAGAAGCTCAGCACTCTCCAAGGAAGTGCTGTCCTCAGTGGTGGACACAGTGACGTTGGCAGGGAGTGCTACTGGGTTTCCCCCACTTGAGTCGGAATCTGCAGCCATTTCGATGGAAGCTGAAGTCCCTTCCCTCCAAAACACGGTCGTTCAGATTTTGTCAGAAACCGTTGAGTATAAGCAAGTGAACAGGAAGACAGTGAAGTCAGGGTGGGATGCTGCCGCTGCTGCAGCGACCGCCGGTGTGCCTGTGGGCCAGATTCCTGTTGGACACGTTGACATGTTTGTACACAGAGAATCGAGGGAGGATTTTCTTTCTGAGGCTGTTATGATCAGTGAGTCCTCCGATAGTCTGTTAGATTATCCTGTTGTCGTTGATTCTTTGGAAGACATTTGTGTTGAGGAAAACAACAAGGCTGTATTTACTACAAACATTAAGTACGTCACCAGAGTCAACTGGTTCTGCAATGGACAGTTGGTCCAATCTGGCAAAGAGTTCATGTGTTCTAAAGATAAGGACACTTACAAACTAGTTATCCACAAGGTTGTCAAGGAGAAGCATCAAGGAGAGTTTGTCTGTGAGGCGGAGAACGAAGCCGGCAAGACTGCAACATCTTCAAGACTCCTTGTAGTCTCAAGAGGTTTGATGATGGGCAAATCTTTGAAATCATCATCAACTAACCTCAAACACTGTTTAATGTCCTGTTGTCTGCAAACCTCAAACAAACAAGTTGTCTTAATAATTTGTTTGGTATTTTTCTAAATTTAGGATTTGAGGTTTTCAACAGACATCAGTGACATCGTCATATTCCCTCGAAGCCCATCCATTCCTCCACAAACATACCACTCCATGTTCATTCCTCTTTCTTTCCAATGAATCCCATTTGAATTTATATCTTTAAACATCCACCATCCTCATTCCTGGCACATTCTTCTTTTGCACGGGGTCTAATATAATTTTCCTCATTCAGTCACAACAGAAAAACTTTGTGTTTGTCACTTTCCATCCAGGTTCACTCCCTTCCACCTCCAGTTGAAACATTCCTCTTGACATCCAGTTTGTAAATGAATATGTATTTACAGTTCATATCTTTTCCTTCCACTTTACAGTGAAACCTGTGTTCAGGCACAGAATCGTCCCCCTGGAGATCAACATTGGCAATGCTGCCAGGTTTGACTGTGAAATTGAGGACGCTCCAAATGTGAACTTCAAGTGGTTCAAGGATGGGCAGCCCATTAAAGATGGTGATAAATACCGGATTATCAATCGCACCAGCACTTCCTCCCTGGAGCTCCTGAGCCCAACTAAAGACGACGGTGGCGAATACGCCTGCAAAGCATCAAACGTGCATGGCGTTGATGAATGCTCCGCCACCCTCAGTCTCACAGGTAACAGCGATGCATGCTTCGTTTCTCTTGGCTGGCTGATTCCAGAGATGTTTGGGTTGATGTAGCCATTGGTTTCCTTCAGGGTATTGTCTTTTGTTATACTGTGCTGGTCTTCTATTGAGAGACGGTGCTGAGGATGTTTTCTGAGCCCTCTGGTATAACATATTACCACTAATGTCTCTCTTTTTCTTCATGCTTATAGAACAATTCCCTCCCTCCTTTATAACTAAACCCGACCCTCAGACCGTATATGTTGGAAAGAGAGCAATGATACAGTGTGTAATAACTGCATCAGAGCCTCTGAGTGTCGTCTGGCTCAAAGACAACCGAGCCATACCGACACACTACCAAACCTTGTGTGAAAACAATAAGCACACTCTTGAGGTCTGCCGAGTTGAGCCAGCTGACCAGGGGCTTTACTTGTGCAAAGCGTCTAATGACGTTGGGTCGGCCGAGTGCAGCACAGAGCTGCGTGTTATTGACAAACCCAACTTTGTAAAGCCGCTGGGTCAAGTCGCCGCTGTGGTCGGAGCTCCTCTACACCTGGAGTGTCAGGTAGATGAGGACACTGGACTAACTGTCACCTGGACCAGAGATGGTCGGAAGGTCCACCAGTCTCCAGACTGTAAACTGTCTTTTGAGGATAAGACAGTAACTCTTGATATCCTTAAGACCACACTGAAAGAGTGTGGAAAGTACGTTTGTACAGTGACAAATGAAGCTGGGAGTTCGACTTGCTCCACCTCGGTGAAGGTCCAAGGTAAGACTTTGTGCCGTTAATGTTCATGGCTGCACTAGCATTTGTTTGTGTTTACCTATAGATTCACTTTTCTAAGCCTTAAACTTCTTCTTTTACAATGCTGGTCTGTTATCTGACTTCATACTGGCCCCTTTTCAACATACACATCTCCAGAGCCGCCAGTGTTTGTTAAAAGGCTGGAAACGACCACGGTTTGGAAGCAGGGCGCCACTGCAAGGCTGCAGTGTGCCGTCAAAGGATCGGCTGAACTCCATACAAGCTGGTTCTTTAATAACAGCGAGCTGTCTGCTGGTGGAAGATACGGTATCAGTCTGAAGGACGGCGTCGCTTCCCTTGAGATAAAGGATGCAAAGTATAGTGATAATGGAAACTACACCTGTGAGGTTCTCAATGAGTCTGGCTGCGAAAGCTGCAGCACCAAAGTAACAGTAAAAGGTGTGGAGAGTTTGGTGCTTTAACTAAAGTCAGATATTGATATTTTCAGTCCGAATAAGAAGTCATGTAACTGAACTGTATGTTCCCTTGTAGAACCACCAGCTTTCAGAAAGGAGGCGCTCTCAGTAGAGGCGGTGAGAGGGTCTGTAGCTGTGTTTGACTGTGAGATCGCAGGTTCGCCTCCATTCGAGGTCACCTGGAAAAAGAATAAGAAACGCCTGTCTGCAAATGAGAAATACAGACTGGTGTCACAGGGGCCCCGGGCGTCTCTGGAGGTCCAGGCGTTTGACAGCGCTGACGCTGGTGAATACGAATGTGTTGTATCCAATGAGGTTGGATCAGTAACCTCAAAGTCTGTAGCTAAACCGAAAGGTTAGTGATGCATAAATAGGTCAGAATTTATTAGAAAGAGTACGCTCTATGAAGTATTGTTTTTTTATTGAGGATACTGATATTGCAGAACCTCCGATGTTCTCAAAGAGGATCGACAGTGTCACTGCAGTGTTGGGAAATACTGTAAGAATACAGGGAACCATAAAAGGTTCTCCTCCCATCTCCGTGAAATGGATGAAAGACTCTGGCTTGCTAAGAGATGATGACCCAAAGGTTAAAATGGCATTTGAGAACAACGTTGCTAGTATTTCCTTCTCCTCTGTTGAGTTGAAGCATGACGGCAAGTACACTTGCCTGGTGGAGAACGAGGCCGGAAGGCAGAGATGTGAAGCCGCCTTAACAGTTCAAGGTTTGAACAGATTCATGTGATAGAAACATTTCAATGTTCAAAACATAAATGTTTCTTAAGTCTAAACATCCTGTTGTATTTTAGAACCTGCAAAGATCTTAGAGAAAGCCGAGTCCATCAGTGTGACCGCAGGTGATTCAGCCATGTTGGAATGCACAATTTCTGGAAGCCCAGAGGTCCAAGTGAAATGGTTTAAAGACCACAGGGAGATGGTCAATGGTCGCAAATATAAAATATCTGTGAAGGAGAACACGGCCATCCTAAAGATACTGGCAGTGGATAAAGGTGACACTTCCGAGTACAGGATGGAGGTGTCCAATAAAGTTGGGAAAGACCAGTGCAGCTGCTCAGTCACCGTTATCGGTTAGTTCGACTCAGAAATATGGGATTTCTAACAACTTCCAGACTGAAGCAGGAATGACTGTCTGATGTATTTCCCACACAGATCGTGCAGTTCCACCGTCATTCACCAAAACTCTAAAGAAAGTGGATGGAAATGTCGGTAGCGATGTTACCTTGGAATGCAAAGTGGCCGGATCGCAGCCGATGCTTGTTTCTTGGTACAAAGACAATAAAAATCTATCCAGCGATGACAAATATCAGCTGAATTTCTGCGAGAGCTCAGCCTCTATGAGGATAACTGGCCTGGAGCAGAGCGACGGAGGAGTTTATACATGCCGGGCTTCTAATGACGCCGGCGATAAAGAGACCAGTGGTACTTTGTCCGTTAAAGGTTAGAAGAGCAGAAATTCTTTGCCAGATTAAACAGGGATTCGGGAGACGGTCAGGTGTTATTGACAGGATTTGAATATACACTGTTTTCTTCCCAAATAACTCCAGAACCTCCAGTCTTCACGGCGAAACCTGAAGCACAAGCCACGACACCGGGATCAAACGTTGTCTTAACGTCAGCGTTTACAGGTTCAACTCCTCTCGTTGTTAAATGGTTCAGAGAGGAGAAAGAGATTTTCAGTGGCGGAAAATGTTTCATAAAGAAAAACGCCTCTTCGAGCTCTTTGGAGCTTCACTCTGTGAAACCCAGCGACTCTGCTCAGTACACATGTCAAGTGTCCAATGATGCTGGGACGGTGGACTGCAGCGCTGTCCTCTTGGTCAAAGGTGATGTTAACTTCTTCTTTCTCACAAGCTGAACTGTGTTTTCTTTACTTAACCTCTTTTCTTCACTGTACTTGTTCCTGTGAATTTACAGAAGCCCCAACATTTACAGTGAAGCTCCAGCCTTCACACCTCCTGAAATCTGGACAACCACTCAGTTTGTCCTGCAAGTTCCAAGGCAGCCCCGTCATTACCATCACGTGGTTTAAAAACGGTGAAGAAATCCGTTCGGACCACAGACTCACAGTGTCATGCGACAGCTCAGTCGCGACTCTGGATGTCGAGGCGTGTTCTGTAGAGGACAGTGGAGATTATGTGTGTGTGGCATCCAGTGAAGCTGGTAGAGATGAGTGCAGCAGCTCCATTACCGTCAAAGGTTGGTCAAGTCTTCAGCTCGTCCTCAGAGACTTCACATGGTCACTGTCTCGTACCCCGAAACGTCTGGTCCACATTGTTCCGTAAAGATGCCTCCTTACTTTTACAAACAATCGTGATTTGATTCTCGGATCAGGTTCTGTTTCACTTGGATGTACATTTGTGTTTGCATGTGGGAAGTCTGAGGGACCACGTTCTCATTGCTGAACATCAGCTGCTTTTTCATTCCCAAAGGTTTATTTGACTTCTCCAGAAATGTCTGTGTTTCTGCTGTTGTTCGAGTTTGATTCTCAGTGTGTAGATGCCTCGTCGTTGGTCAATTGACCGTGGAAATAAATTAGAGTTAAGCATCTATAAATTGGAGGAGCATCTAAACAGACTGTGTGGATCAGACCGGCATCATGAATCTTTGGATCTAACACTTCTTATCTCTTCTCATAGAGCCTCCTTCATTTGTGAGAACTTTTGAATCAATTGAGCTTTTAAATGGATCTGACGTTACCTTGGAGGGAAAACTATCAGGCTCGGCTCCATTTCGAATCAGTTTTTCCTGCAATGATAAGCCCCTCAGAAATGACAACAGACACAGGATCAGTGTGGAGAACGACATCGTGGCTCTTCACATTTTAAACTGTGAAAGTGAAGATGCTGGGACGTACCAGTGCGCTGTTGCGAATGATGTTGGGGAGACGTCTTGCATTTGCCAGATAATATTAAAAGGTTAGTCAAAGGGCAGGGAGCTTAACTGTCGTCTACGGTTATCAGTGTGCGAATTACATCGCAATTCATTTTCCTGAGAAAGTTTCGGAGAAATTCGGACATTGAACAAGGAGCAAAACATATTTGTCTGGACGTTGTAGATGTATGAAGATTGACACCATGACAGTTCAATAAAAATGAAGCCAAAAGATCCGGATCGCTCAGCCCCGCCCCCTTTTAATTCGTTTTTTGATGCTATAAAGAGGAAGTGACGTCCCGATTGACGAGAGTCACGGTATTTGTGGAGGCGTTTGGGAATTGTACAGTAGAATGTGGAGAGATGTAATACTGACTTTACATAACCATGATTGTCTCTTTTAAAGCGTTACATTAGTTGTTCTGCAGTAAACTGATCGCTCACCCTCGAGGTGGCCGGGACCTCGATAACGCTGGTCTATTTCCTGATCACTATTGCACAGACTGGTTCAAGATGATGTCACCAGAACAATATGGCAATGGGGGTATCCAAGATATTTTGGCTTCATTTTCATGCCTTGGCAGGAGGTGGAGGCATATCCAGACATTATATACATTCTTGTTTCCCACCAGAAGATCAGATTCTTGTAATGTGGATGATGTGTGTAAACTGCTCTGTGGTCTTTTGTCACTAGAGCCACCAACATTTGATCGCAGACTGGACGACATGTCCTGCATGGTGGGCTCTGAGATCTCTTTGAGGTGCATGTTGTCAGGATCTCTTCCCATGACCCTCTCCTGGATCAAGGACGGTCATGAGCTCACAGAGGACGAGCACATTAGGATGTCCTTTGAAACCAAATGTGCCGTGTTGAATTTGAAAAACACTCAGTTGTCACATGGCGGGAAATATTTGTGTCAGGCCCAGAACCAAGCTGGAACTCAGAGATGTGCGGCCGTGCTCGTAGTGACAGGTTTGTAGGACATCTCACTATCTTTTAACGGCTGCTGCTTTTGTGTCAAGCTTGTGTCGCACTAACTAACAACAGGTATTAGCAGCTAGCTCAGAGTCAGCAAGTATCTCAGAATGTGCATGTGTCACCCGGGAAGACCCGTCCATGCTTGAATGCAGGCGCTCACCAACCCGCTCAACTCCAGATGGACAAACGTGGGAAAGGAGCCGACCTCAGACCAGAGATACAGAGTCCATAGTACAGACACCAGCTTCGTCTTCACAATTACTAAAACCCAGATGAGGGATTTGTGGCGATTAAACCTTTGAGGGTGCAGTTGTTGTGAGGAAGACATTTCTGTCCTGGTCAGTTTAGGTTGGCTAAAAACTAGGCGATGCTGTCAGTACTCTGGGATGTTGTTTGACAAAGGTTAGCACAGATCGTCTGCAGTGTCACGCAGAAGTACGGATAAATATGAGCAGATAGATATGTTGTCCTCCAACAGAACAAAGCCACTAACTCTGTTGGGACTTACATTTGGAAACTCACTGGGCTGTTTTAGGTTTGTGAAATAATCTTCAGATTCCTCTTAGAAGGTCTTTTTGCAGAGAAATACGTTTTCTCTAACATCTCTTCATATTATGTTAAACAGAAGAGGACATCCCACCAACGTTCATGACAAAATTAACAAACATACAAGCAGTTATGGGCTCAATGGTAACAATGGAGTGCAAAGTGGCTGCTTCTCTTCCAATTTCGGTGGAATGGAGCAGAGGGAAACAAAAGATCCACATGTGTTCCAAATATAAACTGTGTCACATTAAAAACTGTGTGACGCTGCAGTTTAAACTGAGTCAGAGTGATGACACAGGAGAGTATTCCTGCAGGATCAGCAACACGGCAGGCAGCTGTGTGTGCAGCGGGGTTCTCACAGCTAAAGGTTAGCAAGCAACACGTTGCTATTTCATTTTTCAGCTCAAATAAAAACGTATTCATCATTCACAAGTATCATTTCTCTTGTGTGGGTTTTAGTGCCAACATCATTTGTAGTCGAGCCGGAGTCTCAGGCTCTTGTTCCAGAGGCCACCATGCTTTCCAGAAGTGTCTTTGAAGGAACACCTCTGTTTAATGAGAAACGGCTCAAGGATGACTTCCAACTCATCACTGAGCTGTCCTGTGAGACGAGACCGGAGGGGTATTCACCCTCTCTGGAACTTCACCCAGTCGGCCCGCTTCAGAGTGGCATTTATTCTCACCATGTTAGCGACGAAGCAGGCGTAGTGAGAACTTCAGCTGAGTTGGTGGTGAAAGGTTGGACTTCTGTTTTTTGTCCACCACCATCACAACTCACTATAATCCATCTTTTTTCCTCCGTTTCAAAGCTACTCTTTCTTCACTTTACTCTTCCTCGGAGTCACCTCTCCCCATCCTCCATACGGCCTATTGATTCTCATTTGTTCATCTGTGCGGAAGTTAGTAACTTGATCTTTTTTTACTTTGCAGAACCTCCACAGTTTGTCCTGAAACTGCCTCCCAAAACCTTTGTGAAGCAAAGTGAGGGGCACCGTTTCCAATGCAAGGCCACCTGCTCGCCTTCTCTGAATATGTGTTGGTACAAAAATGACGAAAAGATAACTGACGGAGGAAACTATGAAACGATGTTTGTTGACTCGGCTGCGTATCTCCAGCTGCGCACCACAAGGTCCGAGGATAACGGCGTGTACACCTGTGAGGCTCATAACGACGCTGGCAGTGCGAGCTGCAGCAGCGTTCTCACGGTACAAGGTTAGCTACCCAACGATATCATGGCTGTTTTGGATTTTTTTTCTCATCTGAATTTGGTTAGCATGAACAAGAAGCAATGGATGAAGTTTGTTTTGCGTATTGGTTGTACCTTTAAAGAGCGTGTCTGCGATCCTGTGTCAGCAGGGGTTAAAGAGCCCCGCTATCGGCTTCAGTCTGAAACCAGGTTTGGTGTGTCAGACAGCATGAGTCTGAGTGCTTCCTCTTTTTTTCTATTTTTCATGGAATAACTGAAAGTATATGATTAACTTTCCCATCATTCTCTGAGATCTGGTTATGAAGTCACCTACATGTTGTTTGCAGCATGAACAGACTTCAGTGTTTAAGCTCTTTGTTCTTCCTCTTGTCATCTGGATGGATTCTTCTTCTAGCGTGGACTGATCACCAGCATGACCCTGCCAGGAATCTTTGTTCTACCACTCTGTCCAACTGACTTTCTTGCGTGTCCATAATCATGATCTTGATGTATTTTCCAGAGGTCCCATCTTTTATCAAAAGTCCAAACCCAGTGGAGGGCATTAAAGGAAAAGACGCCAGCCTGCACTGTGAGATGTATGGCACCCAACCGTTGGAGGTCAACTGGTACAAAGACAGAAGCTCCCTGAAGGAGAGTAGGAAATATAAGATGGTCAGTGTGGGCAGCTCTGCCACGCTTCATATAATGAGACTTGAGCAAGATGACGCTGGTGTGTATGAGTGCAGGGTTTCAAACGATGTTGGAACGGAATCCTGCCGCGCTACACTGAGCCTGAAAGGTTGGTTCAGAATCAGAGGCTGTTTGCTCAAAGTGGACGTACTGTGATTACTACTTCTCACCTTCAATCCTTCCATCACAATTTAGAACAAGCAGCGTTTGTGGAGACACTGGACGACCAGTCCGTGATTGTCGGTCAGTCGTTGACACTGACAGCTACTGTGAAGGGCTCTGAGCCTTTAACTGTGTCCTGGGTGCAGGACAAAGATCACATTCTTAGAGACGGTGACAACAGGAAGATCACGTTTGAGAACAATGTGGTCACGCTTGTAGTGCCCAACGTCGACTCCACCACAGCTGGTAAATACACCTGCCAGCTGAGGAACGACTGTGGAGCTGTGGAGTGTGTCTCCAAAGTGACAGTTCTAGGTTTGTAGCACCCCAGACTTTTATGATATCACAACTAGAGACTGTGTGTTACTTTCCTTAGTTTCCTTAACACCCTTTCCCCAAATTTCTAGAACCTGCTGCTATTGTGGATAGTCCAGAGTCTTTGAACGTGAAGTCAGGAGACAACGCAACTCTTGAAATCACAGTATCAGGCTCACCAGGGCTGAAAACCAAGTGGTTGAAGGATAACAAGGAGCTCCATGCTGGTGCAAAGTTTCAGATGTCCTTCTTAAAGAAAGTTGCAACCCTGAAGATTCAGGCTACTGATACAGCTGACACTGGCGAATACAGGCTAGAGGTTACAAATACAGTTGGTACAGCCTCTTGCAATACTTTGCTCTCTGTCACAGGTTGGTGGCCATTATATGTGCTTGCCTTTTGCAGGCTAACATGTTGTTTTTATTATTTTTAAAATTCTTTTAAATAGGCGGTAGCTCACAACTCTTATAACATGTTTTTTGACAATAGATAAACTGATTCCACCAAGCTTCATAAAGAAGCTGAGAGACACTCACCTTGTTGTGGGTAAACCTGGGGAGATGGAGTGTAAAGTCAGTGGCTCTCCTCCTTTAAAAACCTCCTGGTTCCGCGACTGCCAGGAGATCAAGAGTGGACCGAGCTATGAGATTAGCTGCACTGATAATAACTGCAAGCTGAGAGTTCCAACAATCAAGATGTCAGATTCCGGAAAATACACGTGCAAATCTGTAAACGCAGCAGGAGCCAGCGAGACGAGCGCGTCAATAAACGTGTCAGGTCAGTAGATGTGAATAAGGCGAGAACAGAATGTTTCCTGTTGCGTCAGGGTTCGAATCTTTACCAAAAGATTATCTCACAATCTTTTTTATTTGAACCCAGAACCTCCATCTTTTGGGGAATCACCTCAGGCGACGGAAACGTTGCCGGGCAAGAGTGTGTCTTTCTCAGCTAAAGTGAATGGCAGTGCCCCCCTGAAAGTCAAATGGTTCAGGGGAGCCAAGGAGATGCAGCATGGGAGGGGTTGCGAGATCACCCTGAAGGAGGATGTCGCCACTCTGGTGCTTCACAGAGTTGAAACGTCCCACGCCGGAGAGTATACCTGCCAGATCATTAACCATGCAGGGCAGGAGAGCTGCCCAGTTCACCTGTTTGTGAAAGGTTTGTTAGTATGATCTTTCTTTCACCTAGTGAACTTCCACACTTCAAATTCATGTACTTGATTATGGAATTACCTCTCTCAGAGCCCGTCCACTTGGTCAAGAAGCTAAGGGACATGTCCTTTGAAAAGGGCCGGCCTCTGAGGCTTGAAGTTACATTCGCTGGAACCCCCCGAGTAAATGTGACCTGGAAGAAGGACGGCAAACTCATCTGGGCCTCAGATCAGTACAACGTTATCACCACAGACACCTCCTGCATTCTAGAGGTTCTGAACTCGGACAGAGTCGAAGCTGCTGGTAGATACTCTTGCGAAGTCGACAATGGAGTTGGCATTGACAGAAGCGACGCACAAGTGTCCATTCTAGGTACCAAAAGTGCACGTTATTGTTTTGCAGTTTCACGTATGATAATCCAGTATCAATCAGCCCATCATTTCATTCTTTCATTTGCTCATTCCCAACTCAATCATCTGTCGTTCTATTAAACCATCATCTTAATTTTCACTTTAGAACGACCGTACATTGTTGAAAAGATGGAGCCAGCGGAAGTAACTATGGGTGATGCGGTGACCCTGAAATGCCTTATTGCTGGAACTCCTGACATCTCTGTAGCTTGGTTTAAGGCTGAAGGGAAGCTGCGCAAATCCAGCACATGCTCAATGGACTTTGCTGAAGGTGTCGCCACTTTGAAACTCACCAGAACAACCAAGTGTGATCACAGTGAATACACCTGCAAGGCTGAGAACCGGGTCGGTTCAGCCTCTGCCAGCTGTCATGTGACGGTGAAAGGTGATGCTCTTTTTCTTGATTTCTTCTCTTGTACCATCATCCTGATCAATGCTTCCCCCTCAAAGACAATGGATCATAAAACTTCTTGTGATGAAACATCTGCTTATTTATAAAATACTAATTTAGCTCATCAATGCCAGTAAAAGTTTTTTTTAACATAGATGCTTGGCGATATAACAAAGGTTACAATTCTAACATCAGCAGTGCTCCTCTCAGAACCGGTGCACTTTATCAAGAAGCTTGAAGACACGACTTTCATAGTTGGTCAACCGCTGAAACTAGTCTGCACATACGCTGGAAGCCAAAGGGTCTCTGTGGTTTGGAAAAAGGACGGCAAGATGATTTGGGCCTCATATCAGTACACTGTTAAAACTACTGATTCAACCTGCATCCTGGAGGTCCTCGACAGCGACAGACCCCAAGCAGCGGGAATATACTCTTGCGAGATTTCCGACGGAGCTGGAACTGATGTCTGCAAGGCTTGTGTAGGAATAGGTAAAGTCCCGGAGTGTTAACTCGCGAAGCATCCGTCAACTGATGGAATCTACTGCTGGTATATATTACTACTACTGCTACTGCTGCCGCTGCTATCACCCACCATTACAATGGCAGAGCCATTGCACTTTGTGAAGCTCAGTTTCCCATCATACTTTAGTAGCATACTGTAGTTTTCTGATGAGGATGAAACTACACAAAAACACAGAGCTTGTAGTCGTCTCATCAGTCATCTCATATATGAAGTGAGTTGGTTACGACCTGTAAACTACCGCAACCCCTATTGCATCTTACTTTATTAGACACCCACGCTTTCCGTGTAAAGAGAACAAGCTCATCTTGGCTTCTGAGCAGTTCAATCGAAACCAGCACCTCCTCCTGTATTCTGTAGGTCCTCAACAGAGATAAGTTAAGATCGGGAACACGCTAACCAACACGGCTCACCTTATTAGTTTTTGGTTGCAGATACAAACGTTAACATCAAGAGTCGATGTGTCCTGTGCTTGTTGGGAATGAGAAGAGATTCTGTAACACGTAAAATGATCGGGATTATGTTTGGTTGGCTGGTCCTGAAAGATAACAAAAGGTCCTGAAACCACAATGTATGTTGTTCCGGTTGAGTCACATTGATTTTGATCTTGAACAGATCATCTTCAGGCAGCTGGAAGTATTTGTTACCTGGGAGAATATTCTGTATTTGTTGGCTTCTGTGTTGAAGCTTGTTCTTATGTTGCTTTACTTGCTGTTCATTAAAGCTGAGATAAAGGCCTTGCGGCCTGGTGACTGATACCTCCATCTGACTTCGACATGGTCTGATTGTCTTTGCTTTCTCCCTCACAGAACACAAAGTTGCTCCAAACTTTACCAAGAGGCTGCCCGAGTCCTTAACAGATTCCGTGGGTAAGACGGTGAAGATGGAGTGTCGGCTGTCCGGCTCCCAGCCGCTGACGGTCACCTGGAACAAGGACAACAAGGAAATCGCTGCCTCTGATAAATTTGACATGAGCTTTCAGAACAACTTGGCCGTGCTGGATGTCAGAGACTCTGACACCTCTGACAGCGGAGTTTACAGCTGTGAAGCCTCCAATGAAGCCGGCAAAGCTTCATGTCAAGTTTCTCTCTCAATCTCAGGTATTCTTGAGTCAGTTTGTTATATTCCTGTTTTTTTATGTAATTGATGAATTCTGATCATTTACATTAAACTTGGGTTTTGTTGAGGTAGATTAAATGTTACTAGATGGTTCAGGTTCTTATTGTCTTCAAAGCTGAAGGCAACGTGAAGCAATCGTTGTCAATTCAACATTTTCCTCTGAGTTTGTTCTGTTATGCAGTGGGTTTGTTTTCTCTCATATATCGGATTATAAGATAATACAGGGGATTCCAGGATGTCTTCGTCTGTCCTACCTCTGGAAGTCGTCTCTAAATTCAGGGCCATACTTCCTCTCATCATTTTGCTGTTTCTAAAACAAATACTTACCTATTTCTTTCCCACAACCCCTTCAGAAATTGTCCAGGCTCCTAAATTTGACGTCCCTCTGGAGCCGGTGATGGTCATCGTGGGGGACAAGCTGAGCCTTAAATGCCATGTTGGCGGCTCTCCTCCAATGAAAATCTACTGGATGAAAGACAGAAAGGAGCTGAAGTCCAGCGAAAACACCAGAATCACGTTTGGCGACGGCACAGCCTGCCTGGAGATCAGCCCGGCGTCGAAGACCGATGCAGGCGATTATCTGTGCAAGGCCAGCAACCCTGCCGGCACGGACTTCTGCAAGTCCAGGGTCACTGTGAGAGGTAAAGTGTCCTTCAGAAACCTCATTTATGGAGATAATTATCTGTTCAACATCTGTTTACTACAAATACAAAGGCTATGACCTCAATGATTCTTTCAGACAAAGGAGCGAAGCCGGCTGCCTCTGAGGCCGCCGCTGCAGCTGCCCCGGTCAAAAGGCTCGACAACCTTTTCTTCATTGAGGAAACCAAAAATGTTTCTGTTACCGAGAGTAAGTAGAGAGTTCTGGACTGCAGGCCGTTGGCCCTGAGAGATGTGCCTGTCTGGTATCATTTGAAAGATTATCTTGATTTTAGTGAAAAGGAATTTAAATCAAGCATGAATACGGTATTTATTATTAAAATCTGAGCTGAAGAAGTTGCCAGGATAATAAGATGAGATAAGAAGTTGGAGATAATTCATAAAAACCATCCAAAAGAGGAGCTCTAGAAGTTCACTTGGTCCAAATGGAGCTTCATGTTACATTTCTACGTTGTCTTGTTTTTTGCAGAGGGCACTGCCACCTTCATCGCCAAGATCGGAGGTGACCCGATCCCCAGCGTGAAGTGGATGAAGGGCAAATGGAGGCAGGTCGTCCCTGGTGGCCGTGTCACTATAGACCGCAAGGGCCAGGATGCCAAACTAGAAATCAAAGAGGTGACCAAGTCAGACGCAGGTCATTACAGATGTGTCGCCACCAGCAGACATGGAGAGATCGAATGCAGTGCTGAGATGGAGGTCACCAAGAAAGAAGAAGAACATGGTGACATCAGGGTTCGACTGAAGAAGTAAGAGCTTATAACAAAAATACAAATAATACACATATACATATAATTATATACAAAATCAAATAGAATTTCATTTGAAATAAAAGATAGTGTGTCGGTCAAAATTCGGACTCGTCTAGATATTCACAGATTTTTCCTTTGCACTTTAAAAATCTTTTCCCATTTGTACAATTAATTTCAATCTGTATTTATGAGCAGCCTTTCAATTAGAGAATGAACAAGTGTAGTAGGATGTCATGTGTCTAAACTAACACACTCCA
>CAAKHC010008216.1:0-25091 GCA_901007825.1 Macroramphosus scolopax | reverse complement strand
AACTGTGACAGCAGAGACACACAGTCTGTTGTCTGCTGACGGGAGTGTGTGTGTGAGTGTGTGTGTGTGTGTGTGTGTGTGTGTGTGAGAGTGTGTGAGTGTGTGTGTGTGTGTGTGTGTGTGTGTGTGTGTGTGTGTGTGTGTGTGTGTGTGTGTGTGTGTGTGTGTGTGTGTGTGTGTCAGACATACGTTCTTGATGATGAGTGGATAGCGTGTGACTCTCTGCATGGGTTTGAGCAGGAAGCTCGACAGCGGCATCCCCTTGCACCTGGGATCCATCGCTAACCTCTGACAGATTATAATCATGTTATCATAGAAAGAGATTGAATAATAACACATCCTGTGTTCATCTTGTTTTACCTTCAGGAAGTCTTTGATTTCGGGGCTGTCGTCAGTTTTCTGTTGGATCAGCGTGGCACCGTTCAGCTGACACGAGCAGAACCTGAACACACGAGTGACGGCAGGTTAGGAAACTATGAATGAGGCTGATTAGGAAAATGATCACATGATTCTTTATCAGGTGGTCCGCCTGCATTCGAGGAGTAATAAGGGAGGGAACCTGATGTAAGGCTGCATGTGAGGCAGCTGGTTGGTCAGGATGTCACCGATCATCTTCACAGGCATCCGGTCGCCCGACATCTTCTTCCTCACCCTCAGAGCCCTGCGGAGGACAGGAGAGGAGTTAAACATTTCTGCAGGGATCTTAAAGGAACAGTGTGCAGGATCTAGTGACATCTACTGGTTAAGTTGGAGATTGCAACCCCTCAGGGACGACAAGAGTAACTTGCAGGTTCTTTTGTGTTTAGGAGTTTTTCCTTGCTTGAATCGACGGTCTGAGGACAGCGGGTGTACAGATTGTGCTAGTGCTAATCTGTGTTACCTAAAGCTTTGTCAAAATGTAGATGTATATACTGACAGACAGGGTGAGAGTCTATTCCCTAATCACAAACATCACCGCTGACGCTTGCGGTGTTGAAAGCTGGTGTCAGCTGCCTGTATAAGCATGTGAGTGCAATGATATATTTATATTCAATGCAACGGTCTTTACTTGAGCAGCTTGATGTTGCACATGATGAGCTCCTTCCAGTTGACGAAGATCATGGCCACCTCCTTCTCTGTGAGCAGCTCGCACTCCAGCAGAGGTTTGTGGAAGATCTGCGACAACACACACATGAGGGAGGACATGAGACATGTCAGGTTGGAATCTGCTTCGTGCTCCCAATCATACGGACGGGTGTCAGTGTATGTGGATGGGATCTGTAAAGTCTTCTTGCAGGTTCGTGGCTCTTCTTTCACACAGTCGTTCGGAAGACTACAAATATGTGTTGTGTCAAAGAGGAGCAGACAATGAAGAAAGTATTTTTCACCTCTGTGACGAGCTGCAGGTCGTTGACGTAGTTCTCCTCCGTGACGATCAGCTCGTGGATGTAGCCCTGCCTCTTCCTCTCCATGGGACTCAGCATGTCCAGCAGGTGGAGGTCGGCACACCCTGAAACACAACAACACACACCCCCGGGCGACCGCTCAATCACACCTCCTGATATACGAACAGCAGCTGTTTATTAACGGGGAAATACATACCTGAGATCTGAATACAGGGAGAGGACGATAAAGAAGTCTGCAGTTAAATTCTGTATTAGTTTGTGTGTCTGACCTGTGACCTCTGAGAGGACATGGTGATGTCATACACGTGTTAACAATATGTAAGTTCATTGAGGAAAAACCTATTTAAAACTAAATAAAAAAGATTTCGTTCACCACCTGCCCTGCTGCAAGGACGCCTCGTCACGCAGACAGTTGTAAATACTAAAGATCCTCTACACAGTTTTTGCATAATTTGTGTGTGTAATTAAAAATCCTTAAAGTGACGGAGCGAGGGAGACTCCTCCCTCTCCTGTGGGTTTGGCCACACCCATTTTGGAGACTAGTGGCCCATCCTGAGTCCATTCACTCTAATGGGAGAAGTGAACCGCAGGTTGTGAGTCATTCCTGCTCCCCATTGTCACCGACGTAAATATTTAACTCCTCGTCCAACGCACAAGGCGGCCTTTGGCCTCCAACAAACACCTGACAGGTGATCGATTCTCGTTTGCAACCGCTAATTTAAAACAAGCCGACACTGTATTTTGGAAATCCTCAACACTGATAATCACTGCAAACTTTGAATAGTTCTATATTACCAGTGTGGTTGAGGTCTGGTTGTCAGCGTGCATCACACACTCTGGTAACGACAATGGGGATTTACATTGGATCACATCTCATCCACACAGCTTTTAAAAGGGCCGTGATCAAGTGTTGATGAGATGAGAAACAACTCAAACATGGAACTGTGTTCTGTTTCTTTTGAGGAAGATAAAAATGTAAGACCGACAGTAGTTTGGTTAAAAAGGCAGCAGGTGATGATGCAGGAAGGATGTGTTGTCTCAGGTTTGATATTGTGTGTGTGTGTGTGTGTGTGTGTGTGTGTGTGTGTGTGTGTGAGGGAGTAAAGACGCCAGTCCACTGCAGTCTGTCTCAGAGCGTTTAATCATCAGGACCAGTCAGATTCACCGCTTCATCCAAGATCTCCACCAATAAACCTTCAGGACATGTTGAGTTATCAGCGCTATGCTAACATTCTATACATCTCATTCATTCACTCACGTCTCCTTTTCATTCCTCTTTGTGTCCATCTAAAACAATCGTGTTCGTACAGTTGCTCATTCATGCTATATTTTCATTCATCATCATTCGTGCTCGCAGACACAGAGTGCAGTCTGGTTACATTTGGCTGTTAATCCATTCATCACTTTATATCCACATGAGGCATCAAGCGTTCATTAGATAACGTTTAGATCATACAGAGCTCGTCTGAAACAAACCGGACGAGACCAGAGCCGCTCTTCACCGCACGGTCGGACAAGTTGGTGTTTTTAATAAATTTGGTAAAAGATGTTTCAACCGGCATCATCACGTCAGTGTGTAACGCCGCCGCCAGTAGCCGACCCTGAACATGACAGGGCAGATGATGTGGTGCTCCGGGTGCGGTGCAGCGAGGCTCTGGGGTCGCCCTGCTAAAATAAAATACTCCGTCTGACTCTCGGTCATCGGTCAACCACGAAGTGTTGACAATCGTATTTCATCATGACTCGTTGACCAATCAGAGAGCCTCACCTCCAATACTGACACACTGAGGAGCCGCCGAGCGGGTTGACGACAACAACAACTATATTGCTCGTTGTATAAAAAAAGTTGTCGACCATTTTATCAGGTTGTTCGATGTTTCAGTGGGTAAACATTTATAATCACAATACTGTCACCTGGATGAACATAAACAAACAATACAAATCTGATATGGCAACCACCGTAATACTAGTCTGTAGCTATGGGAACAAATAGAAGGGCGCACTCCTGTCGCAAAGATACACTGGGGGGTGTTACCATGGTAACTCACTGTCCTCATCTCTACCAGTCGTAAGTCAATGCAGACGGGCTAATGTCGCGATGTGATGTGTGTTTTAAAGGGCTCCCAAAGGCTTTTAAACCTTGTGACGTATCGTTGACAGTCAATAATGTCTTAGTTCTCTGCCTCTTATATTTATTTACATGTTCACAGGAGAAATAATCACGCATGCTTTGGCGAAAAGAACTCCCAAGAATCTCGCCCGTTTTCCGCCTGACGTTTGGTGACAGTCTGACATGTTTTCTTGTCCGAGGTGAATCACAGCGCTGGAAATTCAAGAGGTAAATCTACAAAATAAAAGCTGAGTGACGACTCAAAACAGCAGAGCTGTTCCACAGTGTGTGTTTCTTCATGGAGTGGATGAGAAGACGTGTGTGTGTTGAATCTGAAGCGAGCATCAGGAGGTGGGTCGACAAATCGTCTGCCAGCTACTTTTTAATCCTGTTAGAGACAAGTTGTGTATTTAACAGGAAGTTAAAGCTTTTATTTCATTAACCACCTCGTCTCTGGCTTCATATAAATCACACACACGCACGCACATGAGCGATATTGATCTTCATCACAATAATCACATTTCCCCCGAAACATCAAACACGTTCTGTAACTTGAATGATGTCAAGAGCCTTTTTTTGTATTTAGTACCAAATCTGTGCGTGTATGATGTCATTGTCCATGTCCACCCCGCGACAGTGTGATCGTCATAGCAACAGACGAAACAATACACATGTAAACAACTACAACAACAACAGAACATAAACGGATCATTTAAAGTTAATACATATTCAAAGTGTTAAACTGTGACGGATAAAAACGATGTGTGTGAGATGTGTTTAAAACCAGTAACTCTGTACCATGTTGTGTGTCCACTCTGTGTGTGTGTGTGTGTGTGTTTCATTTGGTGAGCTGCTATGCTAAACCGTTACAGCCCCGCCCTGATCAGCGGGCTGAGTCCCACTCCAGCTGCTCGCTCCTTCCCTCCCTTGCGGGCCTCCTCGCTTCCTTCCTGGCAGCGAGGAGGAACAAACACAGTAAAGGCTGACTTATAGTTTGTGCGTTGGCTCAACGCGGCTCCTCCACCATAGCCGAGGCTGTCGCCCTCCGCTGGTGTGAGCTGGTGTGGTTGTGTCGCTCCGCAAGGAACGAGCTAAACCGCGAGCTGACGGCCGGGTTTCGATACTGTGTTTGATTCTTCAAACAATGTCGACTGAAGCTGAGCGGATCATCCCAGAGTTGAAGCTTATGAATGTTGAACATTTATGGAAATTACTTCAATGCAGAAAAGAGCTCAAACCTCTGAGGTTTGGTTGTGTGTGAGAATGTGGAGAATGCTGCCATGGCAACCAGCTCCAGTTGTATTAACACATTCAGGCCACACGGCTGCGCCGCCACACGTCGATTCAACGCAAAACTATAAGTCAGCTTTAACTACGGGAGGAAGCGGCATCGTGGGACACATCTCAAAACTGCCTCATTCGCCCTCCTCCCCTCCCCATCTCCTTTTGAGTGTGAGACAACAGGGCAAGAAGCAGGAGGAGGTGGGAGGAGTCTTTGGCTTTGAGTAGAGGAAAAGACAGGAGAGGAACACACTCTTTAACATTGAAACTTGTCCTCCAGAAGATAGTGGGTCTTTCTGTGAAGCTGTGGGAGGGGAGGGGTTAGTGGGGGGGGGGTTGCTGTCAGTGCTTCTGACTGACAGGTGAATGAAGCTGCTGGACCAATAAAAGAGAGGTTAAAATAATCAAGATTAAAATAGGAAGGAGGGGAAGTGAGCTTCTAATGACGGAATCTCCCATAAAGCCACAAAATGACCCACTATCCACTGTACAGTCTGTGTGTGTGTGTGTGTGTGTGTGTGTGTGTGTGTTTGTGTGTGTGCGTGTGTGTGTGTGAACAGTCACTGTGATCCAGTCAAAACATGTGAATCAGTCCAATCAGGGAGAAAGGAGTCACACCTCCTCTTTTGCTCTCCTTCAATCTTCACCTCAGCTTTCTCTCTCTCTCGCTCTCTCTCTCTAAACTCCGTTTACAACAGGAAGAGCAAAGATGGAGGGGAGGAGAGGAAGAGAGGAGAGCGGAGGAGTCCTGACTATTTCTCTCCCTCCTGTTGAACAGTGCTGTTTGGAGCCAGAGCCTTAGATAAACAGAGTTACGTCCAGGCAGAGCCATACACAGACAGAGGTCTCGCCGCCACTGGGCGTTTAAACGTTACAGTCTGTCTGTCTGTCTCTCTCTGGCTTCTATTGGTGGAGAGTCGCCATTTCCGGGTCATGTGACCTCTTGCTGCTGTCCCCCATTGGTTGAGTGGCCTAGTGGGTCTCTTTGAGGGCTTTGAGGAGAGGGGGGTTCTGGGTAATGATATGATCCTAGAGAGAGGACGACAACAACAACATCAACAAAAACAACTAAACAAAACAACAACAACAACAACAACAACCAATCGGGTGCTAGGTGGGTGGAGCGTGCAGCAAGACAGAGTGTGGAGGTGTGGTCTAACCAAACATAGAAGTAGAGGATCTAGAGCGGGGGGACATGACGGAGCTTCAACTGTCTGTAAGTGTAGTGATCACTCAAGTCGGACGACCTCGCTTTGGCTGCTGTTCTTCCTCGCGATATAAGGAGGAGGCAATCAAATCGCCCAGGTTTACCATGTCCACTCCAGAAACTCTAGCTCTATGGGGGATCATGCTGAGAGGACACATGCAGGAAGAGTGGAAACACTTGTACACTCACATGCATGCACAAACACACCACAGGAACACACACAACACCACCCAGAGGGGGTGCAAGGATGGGAGGATTTCAAAGAGGCCCAAAGGAGCGTCAAAGGTGAAAAGTCAAACCAACCAGGGGTCAAATACTGAGAGGGACAGCATCTCCACACCTGGCTCTGGTGTGTGTGTGTGTGTGTGTGTGTGTGTGAGAGAGAGAAAGAGAGAGTGCATCAGTGTGTACATGTGACTGTTTGTGTGTGTGCACACTGAGAGGATGTTTATGTTTCATTATATTTTGCTGGTGTTCTCTGAAACAGTGTGTGTGTGTGTGTATGTGTGTGAGCATGTGTGTGTGTATGACCGTGTGTGTGCGTGTGTGTACTCACACTGCGTGCTTGGGTCAGTGTCCGTTGTGAGCTTGACATAGTTGCTTGGAAACAGACCCTCCCGCCCGTTGAGCTCTCCCTTCCACCAATCACAGTCGTCCTTGTTGATCACAGTGATCACCTGACCCTTCAGGAAGGCCAGCTCGTCGTCGTTCTGCGCCACGTAGTCGTACATTCCGATCACCTGACACACCGCTTCAGGACACACACGATTTCAAGGTTGCGTCAGAAGAAAATATCGACTTCAAAACATTTTCTCTTAATTTTGTTCAGACTTCCAGTCGTTATTGAACCTGAGACGTTCATGTTCATCCTGCCATGTAAAAAAGCTTTTAAACAAGATTCCTTCAAATCTCATGCAGACGTCATGTGCACATGATAGAAGGACTGATTGTTCTATGTACATTTCAAATGTCTAACTTTAGCGTTTTATCAAGTCAGTTTCATATTTTCCATTCCTGAAGTAAAAAGCTAAATGTTTCCTGTGTCCTTCATGTATGTGTGTGTGTGCGTGTGTGTGAGACTGTGTGTGTGTGTACCTGTGTTGGCAGGAACCAGTTTAGGGGGGGTGGGCTCTGTCGGTGTGGTCTTGCTGGTGCTGGGACTGAGCAGCTTCACGTAGTTGGCCGGGAACCAGCCTATCTGACGCTTCTTCCCCCGGGCCTGAACCAACCACAGCACAGCTGTTTATAATCTCCACAGAAGGATTCATCAGAACACTTACAGATCTTTTAATGGTATTATTTGAATATTTTCAGGTCATTATGGAACTGTGGCAGGATAAAGTTTCAGGCCGCCAGTTTCAGGCCGCCACAGTAAGCTAGGTAATTAATGGAAAACACTGTATTTAGGAACCGAGAAGCACAACGGAAAAAAATGTATGTGGTAGTTTGAATTTGAATTTATTAAATTCATTCGAGATTCAGCTTCCAACCGTACAGAAATATTTGCAAGTTGTCCCTCGTCATACAAATGATTTTATTTACTCTGATGAGACAGACAAGATCCTGCCTGTATGTTGGACAGGAAACATTTACCTCAGCCGGATACTGGCATGTTTTCAGTGACATGTTTAAAACACCTTATAATAGGATGAGTTTACAGCTATCAAGAGTTTCTGTTTGTGTACCTGCAGCTCGCCCTCCCACCAGCCCCCTGGGTTCTTTTTCCTGATGAGGATGAGCTGTCCCGGAGCTAACGTCAGCTGCTCTGCTCCTGTAGCACTGTAGGGGGCGATTACCTGAGCGATCTCTGGTGGATACACAGAGGAGGGAGAGAGGGATGGTGAACACGAAGGACGAGGCAACTTTAATGATTATAAGACAGTATCAGGTCAGCTATAGGGGACAGGAAGTACAGAGAATATATTGACCTGGTTTCTTCCCGAGGCTGCCCGTCTTCCCAGCTGGTCCTAAAGACTAGAGACAGAAAAACACGAGTTTAATATAACAATCGTTACAAATATTGCATTAATGAGCAGGTGGGAGGAGTTTGACTGAGCAATCGACTGAGTTCCTACAGTCGATTGCTTGTGACTGGTGGCCTAAACTCTCAGCAGCCTGAACACTCTGTAATATGTCTCTTAAGTACATCTCACCTCTGAGGATGAGTCTCGTGGTTTGACGTAGTTGGACGGGAAGACTCCAGTCTTGCCCCCGACCACGCCTGTCCACCAGTCTCCTTCTTTCCTGGTCACCATGACCATCTCTCCTTGCTGGAAGCTCAGATCTCCCTGCTCGCTGCTCTCGTACGTGTACATGGCGATATACTCTGTGCCAGACACACAGACACACATATGGTGAGTGGAAAGTACCCCAGGGAATTTTTAAAATGTATGTGTGGATGCATCCTGTATGCTTTACCTTCTCCAGACTCTGAGGATTTGGTGGGGGAAGGGGAGGGGCGTTTTCCATTGGGCGGGCTTTCTGATACTCCACACTCGCTGCAGGTGAAGGGAGGAGACAAACTCTGCTTGATTACCAGTTCAAGGAAATCTTAAATTTTCGATTCAAATGTGGTGTTTAACTAACTCACCTGGTGGTTTTGCTTCGTGCTGCGATCGTCACTGGAGGCGTCATGGCAGCAGAGATGAGCTTCACGTAGCTTTTGGGGAACCAGCCTCTCTGTCCCGTCTGCAGCTCGCCCAACCACCACATGTCCTGTTGCTCCAACACCGTTATTATCTATATCAATGACAGCAACGTTATATTTTGTTCAATAATACACAATACATCAAATGTAAACAAATCTCAAATTAAAACTCAGTCAGGTGACCTCGTTCTTGTTGAAGTTGAGGTGGTTGTCCTTCTTGGCTCTCCAGGGATACAAAGCCTGAGCTTGAAGACCTTCGACCTTCTCCCCCTGAAGAAGAGCCAGTTAACTGATTAATATCACGAAGAGGATGGTCGACGCTCTGAGAAACATTTATCAGTCACACGTTACCTGTCCCAGGACGGGAGACGGAGAGGAGCCTGTTGTCATGGTTGCAGGTGTGAAGGCCGAGCGTTGCCGGAGCTGCGCCGAGGGAACACTGAGCGACGGGTTTTGGCTGGTTGAGGAGGTCGGCCATGCGTCCCATCCCTCGCTCTCCAACTGGCCGGACGTGTTTGAGGGCCAGCTGGTGAACACAAACGACACACGAGTGAGTGGCTCAGACTCAGTGGGTCAGCAGGAGTCCGATAAAAGACAGAAACAGTTAATAATATTTCGTCTTTAAATGCAGCAGTGATGAATTGTCTCACGTGGTGCTGAAGTCGGCCCAGTTACTGTTTGCAGAGGACGTGGACGAGGACGCCGGTCCAGGCGCAGGGGGAGGCGTGCTCATAGGCTGCTGGGCTGCTGATGTTGGAGTGGCAGAAGCTGTCGCACGCAGGTTGATTGGTGCTTCGCTGTCCGGTATACGTTCTGCGTAATTGGCTGGAAACCAACCGGTCCGCCCCCTGAGCTCTCCTCCCAGCCACCCAGGCTCACCTGTCTGGGACTCATCCACCTATCAGGGCAAAGAAGCAACAATAAGATTAATCGGATGCATGAGCAGGGACACTGAGGACAATTCAGACGGATGTGTGCGCTCAGATTTCACATGGCGGAAGCAGAATGACAGACCAGCAGTGTAAACAACTAGAGCAGCAGCAGCAGCAGCTCACTGTTCAGGAGTATTACAGGAAGTAAGATGAGCAACTTAATAACTGTGTGAGGAACCACAAACACTTGATGAGGTGACTTTTATAAATATGTGAACATGCTGAGTTCTGGTTCTCTGGAGAGGGTTTCAGTCCAACTTTAATATCAGTTCCTTAGATATCAGTCTTTTCCATTCTATCTTGTCACTTTGGTTTTTGACAAGTGTTGTTGTTTTTTCAAAACACAGTTCACTCAGAAGACGTCAGCACACAAAAACACACCCCAGAGGGAACTGACTGGAATAATGTAACATGTTTTTAAAGGTGTTGTATGTAAGAAGCCCAAAGAAAAGCTAGCGCCAGTCCATCCTGTCTTGTTATACCACTTTGTACCTCAAGAGGCGTTGGCGAGTCGCTGAAGCACGAAGGAGCAGCGGCCCTACTCCGAGCCGTCTCGAAGGCTGAACTGTACTGTTGCTGTGCAAGACAACAACACAACAAAATTATAACACGTACAAAATCTGCATCATCCTTTCCTGCCTGCATGTCTGCACAGCTTGTTAGCAGCGTGTTAGCTCCAGGTTAGCATCGGGAGTGTTCAGCCATGTATGGGTAAGAATCAGAACCCAACAGTTCTTAATGCTCTCGATGTGATGTTCCTCTCAGAATTGGCCTGTCCATATTGTTAGAAAGATATATTTGCAATAGTGAGAATCTGTCTTTGGCTTAGCTCATAGCCCCCTGTTAATCTCCCTGACTTCATCCCGGGATAGAAGCCCAAACTGACCCCTCTGATCTGACACTCTGCTGCAGTCAAACATGAGGTGATTGTATGAAGAGACCATAGACAGCAGAACGTTTACTCTGTCACTAACCAAAGCTCATCTGGCTCAAACTAACAATGTTAGTATCTCCTTGTTTTGTAACTACAGGAGACAGACTCACAGAGTTTCTGCTAACATGTGGCCTCCTATTGGTTCATGGTGTGAAGTATGAGCGCTAGTCTGTTTGGAGGTCTTCATATAACACCTTTAAAAAGTCTCCTGATGGTAATGATCAATGTCGGGTGTTGTTTTGCACGGCTGGTCAAATCAAGTCTCCTCACTTTACTCGACGAGGGTCAGACTGTGAGGCGTTTCACATTAACAGTGAAAAACGAGTCAAACATAACAACAGAAACCAAAGACATTCATCCACTGGCAAGCGAATGCACATGGAGGTGGCATGAGATGGACGACGAGTTTGAAAGTCTGCTGGCTTGTGATCGGTGGAAGCACAACACTGGGCGGGGGCAACAACTTACCCATTCCCCCTTCACCTTCAGTTTGCACGGCAGAGAAGAGAGGAGACAGTTAATACACTCATCACAGTCATACGTGCACGGACGAGACGCGCTACGCACGCAAGCACACACACACACACGTAATAAGGCATATGTTCACGCAACAAGAATACACAGACGCTACTGTTTTTATGTAGGTTTGTTTATGTTCCAACATGTGTGCTAGTAGTCGTAGTAAAGATCTCAAGTTACAGGATGTCGTCTGCAGGCTCCCACATCCCTGTAATAATCTGGTGTCCCCTGTGTTCTGTAGCTGGTCAGAGGCCGAAGGAAACAGGTGTATTGTGTGCACACTTCATACCATGATTATATCTCCGGGGGCGATACTGATCTCATCATGGCTGCGGGCATCGAACGGATAGAGAGCCCTGTAGTAGACCACCTTCACCGGCTGCTGCTGCTGGTCGAAACCGCTGGCTGACACCTTCTGGTCAAACAGGCTGGGAAGTGGAGCCTTTTCTACTGATAATGAACAGAAAGAGACACAGAGAGGTAACCATCACTGTCTGCTGCTGGTCAAACTCAACACAGACCTCTGGATGGGGCAGGCAACTTTGGTGTTTTCCTTTTCTTTTTTTTCTATCTGTGCTCTTTTCAACGCGAGCATGTTATAACACACCTGAGGACGTCCAGGGGTCGGACGGCTGGCCAAACAGCTTGTTCAGTTTGTCCTGCATGTCCTTCTTCCCCCTGCCCTCATCCTCCTTGTCCTCTACTGATACGGCTCCCTTCCTTCCTTCTTCTTCCTCCTCCTCCTCCATGACTCTCCGCTTCCTCTCCTCCTCTTCTTGAGTAACTCTGTTTAGCCAGGCATGGGGTGCAGAGCAAGGGGCGGGACTAGGAGCTTCTGGGGCGGAGCTTCCTGCTTCATCCCTCCAGGACAAACCGTCCTCTGAGGACAACCTGACAGAAACACCAAAGGATGGATCTGAGCACTTGTGCTTCTCCCATTAAGCAGATAAATAAGTCAAATTTTAGACCTTTGAGGTTGTCCAGTATATTCAACTCTTACCTGCTGTCATGCAGTTCGGCAGACTTTCTCTCACTCGGGGTGTGCATGTGAGCGTGTGTGTGTATCAGTGTGTGTGCATCTCCTTCCAGATCCTTCTGTTTCTGTCTCTGCTGCCGGCAGTGGATTTCCCTCAGCTCCTGCAAGGCACCATGGGATACAGGAAAGAACATGATGATGAGGAAGTGGGTTCAGAGGGCTGGTAGCTATGGGTTACCATCGAAGACATCATGAACAACAACAACAACAGCAATAGCAGCAATACGTATTAGTCAGGTGAAGAAGACAAGCTCCGCCCCCTCTACTGTGTCACTGAGGTGTTGAGAATCTGCTGGTAACCGTGGCAACAACTTGAATATTAAATCGTCATAGACAACCCATCATCTTATTGGGGGAAAAGCCGCCCAACCTAATACTTAGAAAGCCAGTTAGCTGTCGAGGAGGTGAGTGGAATCCAAGAGTCTTCAGATCACAGGGAAGGATTTGAGTTGGACTACATCTACACTCCAAACAAAACTATACTGGAGAAAACCACAGGATTGCACGCTCATTGGTGCACCTACCCCAACATTTCCATCAAGCCATGTTCACTGCCACTAATATACTTTTACCAGCAGTTGGACAACAACGTTAGATGTAATTCATTTCTAACATGATGTGGACACCTGAAAGACAAATACCAGCCCCAGTCAGGGAGCTAGGAAAAGGATTTTAATGGTATTAATGTCTTCATCAATTCTGGT
Source organism: Macroramphosus scolopax (assembly GCA_901007825.1). Taxonomy (NCBI): domain Eukaryota; kingdom Metazoa; phylum Chordata; class Actinopteri; order Syngnathiformes; family Centriscidae; genus Macroramphosus; species Macroramphosus scolopax. The sequence goes on along the minus strand of CAAKHC010008216.1, from coordinate 12,336 downwards.
TATGGGACCAATTCACTTCTATAAAGCGACGTGGCCCGTGGAAAAGCAAACAGTTTTTTTTTGTTTTTTTTTAAATTGCAAGTTGAACCAACTCCCAGCTGGCAGCAGCAACCGAATAGACACCAAGTTTATGTTGGCGGAACTGGAACCGGAACCTGAACAAGTCTGGCACCAACTGACCCGCCTCGGTCGCGGTTCGGGGCGAAGCTTGCAAGAAGCACAATGTTTGTGGGAGGAGTTAGAGGTCAACAAAAATGAGGGGAGAGGGGAAGTCAGGTGTGATTTGGGGGGAGGACTGTGTAATCATGACAACCAGCTGTGCCATTAGAACACATTCTGTTACTATAGCAACACAAAGCATCTGTCGTGTTTCAGCCCAACGACCAATGTGTGGAAACCTTCATGAACAAACCACTCAGACGGAACAGGAGGAGTAAAACTACAACTGAGACACAGACTCCACATCACCTGAAACAGGAAGTGGAGGACACACGAGACAGCACAACATATTCCTGTATGCACAGACAGAACAAAGACACACACATACACACACTCACCCAAAGAAATTAAACTGTACTCTGCTCTGACTCTAGTTTACTAGCCTGGTTAACATCCTGTTATAGTAAACAGGAAGTAGCATTATAGTTCAGTACAGTAAACAAGTAGAGCATCCTGGCATAGCAACGTACTAAATAATCTCACACACTAGTTCAGCATATTGAAGAGCATGTTAGTATGGAATTTTGGACTCAACGCTCACCAACGGCTGATAACAGTTAGATTAGCATCACAAATGTGTACAACGTTAACTATGGGAGCTGGCTAAGTAGCTAGTGAGCTAGCTAGCTAGCATCAGCTTGGAGAGAAAGAAGGTGTCGCTTAACAGGAGGATCATTTTGGATATGGAGAGGAGAAATGAGAGAGGAATAAAAAAAAAGGCTGAAGGAGAAGACATAAGAGAAGAAGCCAAGGAGAGGTGTGGGAGGGGCGGGGAGAGGCGAGGCTGTGTGGATCATAATAACGTCACCCAGCTGCGCCAGACGCCCTGACGACTGACACACACTCCAGAAGCTTCCTCTGTCCGGGCCACTGAAACACACACACACACACACGGCCATTGTGCTGTTTGACACACACACACACACACACACACACACACACACACACACACACACACACACACATATACTCGCAGCATCTGAGTCCACGTTTAGACAGTGTTCAATGAATGTCAGCACACGTGGAAGCTTTGAATGACGCCACTTCCTTAAAAAGGAATCTGAAACATGTTGCATATTAGGTCCTCTTGGAGTTTGCTCCGAACAGATTATATATATATATATATATATATATGTGATGACCTACATGCACTGACATTTAAAAATAAGTTATTGTTTCCTATAAGCCGGTTCTATTCAAATACTTATGTTACTGTGGGACTCACAAGATAATATTACACACAGCAGCAGTTCTGACTGTTTTTTATTCTTTTAAAATTCAATATTTTACAGTTAAATACGTCATCTCTGAAATAAATAAGAGAATAACTCTTATGTGGAAATGTATTTGCCTTCATTATCCCAGGTTATTCAAAGGGACGATGATGAATATTTTTTCCCTGACGCAGGTCTGATGATTGTGAGGACACATGCTGGAGGCTCCTGTGACTCACTGTGATGAGTAACATGCTGTTACAACATCAAGTGGAGCCACAAACACAGACTCAGGTTGTCAGCTAAGTCAGTGAAGCTTCAAGTATGCTTGAACTGATACTCCAGGAGTTCTAGTAATTAAAGAAGCATTTAGACTTGTTCAGTCAAATGTCATTTAGAAGGAATTGTTAGTAGCTGTTTTACATCTTTACTTTTGCTTTACTTTTTTTCTCTCCTTCAGTTCTAACTGTTTGTTTGAACCCTGTTTGTTTTGGATTAGTGTGTCTTACCTACAGACAACAAACAGCACACGTGGATCAGTAACATGCGTGTCAGTGCCTCGCTCACAGCCTCACACAGCTGCAGTACATCAGGCTGCCTGGCGGGGGCAGCACACATATCATAACAAAGCTCTACAGTGATTGAAGTACTTGAGGTTTGCAGGTTAGTAGTGTGACAGGATGATGAATATGGTTGTGTTGTTCTAATAATCTGCCGAATCAGCGAGTGAAGTCTAACAGCACAAACTGCTCTGTGGTCTACATCTGCCTTCAGAGGCAGCGAGCTCAACACACACAGCGGCAAGAACACGTAAGTGAACATTTTGTTTTCTGTAGTAACTTCCATAAAATGTGATTTGATCCTCCTCCAAGTCTCAAATAGAAACACACATAACTGGCTTTGGATAATAACATAATTATTATGTTAAAATCATTCAGAGTTCAGAATGAATGAATCTCCTTTGAACCTCACAGCAACCATACTTAACCCGGGTAAGTAATTAACGCTTATCAAGGGTTTCATCTTCCCCTCATTGACGGGAAGCTGTCTGAACCCTGAGACAGCCGAGCTGACGCAGATCTTCATGCTTCCCTCCGCTGTACATCCCAGTTTGAGCCATACTAGTCCTGCATGTGCCTCCTGAACAAATCAACCCTTCGATTCATAGTCCCAGGAAACATTTCTCCCAAGAGTGGCGGGGAGTGTCAATGTTCTCTCAGCCAAAACTTCAGGTTGGAAACAAGACTTCTCCAAACTCCAAACAAAAAGATTTGCTACCTTCTGACTCCCCATAGATTTGGAGTCGTGTGCTTAACTTTAACTTGGTGTAACTTAGAGGAAGATCAAATGTTTACACGATAATTCACTTACTTATTCTTGCCACTGTTTTTGACACTATTTGATACTATAGAATATGTGCCAGCTGTAGTACCACCCCAGGCCAGCGGTGGCAGTGTGCTCTACCTGTCTCCCTCTCTGCTCCTCCTCAAGCTGGCGTCGCAGGGCTTCTATCCTGGCACAGTGGTTGGCATAGAACTCACACAGACACTGGCATGGGCAATGGAGCAACAGGCCAGTGTGGGAGATAAATAAAAGGAGTAGAAAATATAGAAGGAAGGGTTCATTATGTGGATTAAACAAAGAATATAATGGGGAACAATGAAGGCGAGAAGGTTGAAGAAGCAGGAATGAAACATGGAGGAGGAGGACAGCGAGTAGAAGCAGAAACAAAAGCAGAAAGGATCATGGGAGTCTCGGTGGGTTAGGAGGACAGACAAGACAGCGAGTGACAGGAGTCAAGGATGAAGTAGTAGAAAAGGAAAGCGGAGGGCAGAATAGTCACTCATTGTTCACATCTTAGTGGTCTATGCTTTATAAAGACGTTCACCACAGAGACGTGCTGCGTGGAACTCTGGGGAAACTGACTGCTGTTTTTTGTTTGTTGCTATGGTTGCACTTTCCGTTTAACTTTGTCTGCTGAAGAAAACTGAGGAGCAGCTTCATTAGATTAGCGACTACAAAATCAAATTGTCGCGGTCTGTGTCGTCTCTGCTTTGCTCCCTCCTCTTCCTCGTCCAGACAAGAGGACTAATTCTCCTCTCCTAAGACCTGACTTCAGTGCTCTCAGGAGAAAATAAGAAAAAGGGGACAAACATTGGACTAGGAAGCACAAACAGACTGAACACAAACAACCTCCATCCTCTCTGGGTAGACAATCATGGCTGAGAGCTACATGCAGACACCAGCTGGTGCTCATATGAACAGCTAACTCAAAGAAGCACAGCAGGGACCATTAATACACAGTTATAATACACAGTAATAATACACAGACCAAATACAGAAGTCAGATATAAATACGAGAGCATTAACACAATGTAAGTTGCAAGTATGTTTCAAGTGACGTCGGCAGGGACATTCTCTCTTTATTTAGTACAGTGTGACGAAGTGGAGGCGCGACGTCCAACTTCATTACCAGTCTGTGATCTGAACGTGACGCTTGTGTTTGTTCAAGTGTTACGTAAAGCAGATTAACACCTCCCATCTTTAGGAAAAAACATTAGTTCCATTGGAACACAATCTGTCAAAAACTACCATAAAGAAAAATAATTATTTTAATACTCTGTCGTACATCAGCAGCAGTAGTAGTAGTTCCTCAAGGTTATTCCCACCTTGTGATGTCATGTTGTTGGGTGACCTTGCTTTGGATTAATGTCTGATACGTGTCCGTTGATCTTCACAACATGATTTAATACTTTGAGTATTCACACAACAGCTACTTTTCCTTTTGCTGTGTCATTAGCTTGTTGGTCATTTGTTTACCTTCAGCTGGGTGTTGAAAGCATCTATTTCCAGCAGTTTGGCTCGAGTTTCTCTCTCCACAGCGTCCAGCTGTTCTCTGAGCTGCTGTCTGCTGGTCTCTTTCTGCTCCACAGCCTTCTGCAGGGAACACAGGCTGTCACCTGCACACAGGCACACGCACGCACACACATGCACAAACACACACACACACACAGACACACACATGCACAAACACACACACACAGACACAGGCACGCACACACACACATACACATACAGACACACGCACACACATGAATATCTGAATCCCAGTTTTGGAAACTGCATACACACCCAAAAAACGAATTTCAGAATAGTCATAATCGGTTCCAGCCCATCAAGTCACACAGAGTCACCAGATCAGCGGCTCGCAGATCAGCTTCAATGAGTGTCAGTTTGAACTGTGAAGACTCGGAGCTGCATGTTTGACAGGTTGGCTGGCAGCAAGAAATACGCCGGTCAAATGGATCAATGAGGGAAAATACACTGCGACATTAAACAATTTAAAAGTGTTCAGTGTTTGCAGTACTCACGGTGCAGGCTGTTCTGTTGAACCTGTTTCAGCTGCTCGTTCAGACTCTGTTTATCAGGAATTAGCCTCCCCAACCATTGCTGCGAGTCCTGCAACATCAAGACACCACATCGAAAACAACACCGGAACTAATTCTGGCTCATAATTAGACTTCACAAGCAAGTTCATGTCTGCTGTTGTGTTTTGTGACATGACCGGTTCCTGTGTTTACAGTCTGAGGGGAGTAATGACAGTCACCGCAGTACACATGTGGTACGTGGTTCATGCGTACTTGCAGCTGTTGTTGCAACAGTGTGATCTCAGCGATGCGTGTCTCTCTGGTCTGATTGGTCTGCTCCACCTCCCGCCGCTGAGCCGACAGACGGAACCGTACGTCCTTCAGTTTACCCTCCAACTGGGACTTCTTGTCATTCTGTTGGAAGGAGACAGAGAAGGAAACATCATGAGCCTTATGCCTCTTTCTGTCTCCTGCACTGAAAAACTATTGAACATGACAACACCAAATTCTCTCTTCTCTACTGTGTTTTTAAGTACGTGAGAAGGTTATGTGTGTGATTACCAGAGCCTCCAGCTCAAACTCCAGCGTCTTCTTCCTGGCTTTAAGCAGCACTATACTCTCCTGCTCCCGGTTTCTTTGAATCAGAAGCTCCTGGCGTCGCTGCCGCTCCCACTCCAACTGACGCTGCCGCTCCAACTCCCGCTTAGCAGCCTGGATAGACAATAAGAGATTCTATGACATTCATACAGGATCTGCTGCAGGAGTCCCCATTAGGCAGAGGATGTAGGTGAGCACTGACGTGATGACACATCTGAAGCAGATTAAAATCCACTCAAAGTGTTTAATTAACTAACAAGTATCTGTCATACCTCTCTCCTCTCGATCTCTTTGCGTCTCTCCTCTTCCCTCTGCCTCTCCAGCTCCCTCTGTTTCTCCAGCTGTTTTTCTAACTCATGTTGTCGTCTCCTCTCCTGTTCCAGACGCTCTCGTTCCTGATACACAAACACACATCAAGAGTCATCATTGTCTCCATCATAAACGCTTCACCAAATTTTGCAGTCACACAACGTGGGAATGAGGAATGAATTCAGTTAATATGGTCGACCTTTCTCTCCAGTTCTTCTCTCTCCAGTGCAGCCAGCCTCTCCTGCTCTTTCCTCTGCTGCTCCTGCAGAGCCTGACGTCTCTTCTCCAGCTCCAGGTTTCCTCGCTCAAAGTTCTCCCTCTTTTTATCCTCAAATGTCACTGCCGAGACAAAAGAAAGGTGAAACTTCAAACGCAGCCAGTAAATGGACTGTAGGATAAGAGAAACATCCACCATGTTTCTGGAGGTGTGTCAACTGATTATGCTTTATTTCTAACTACCAACTCGACTACTCACCTGGAAGTTTCTTGTCTATGTTGCTTTCTGCTTCCTCCTCTGCCTCATCCGGGACACTCTTCTGGTCTGACTGAACACTGTCGCTACGCACACGCCTGTTACACACAGTGAAAGCAATACGTACCATCAGTACACACTCAGTAAGTCTGTTCACCTGTCAGTTGACTGGGTATTTAATTACCTGAATGTAGGTGGAAGGTAGTCTGGTGGCAACACCGGGGGGAGTGGGAGGCCCGACATCGCCATGTCTATGAGGTGCATGGCCAAGATGAACTCCTCGGCTGTTAACTTTCCATCCTGGTCAATATCTGATAAACTCCTGAAGATAAAAAAACACATTTAATATTTGAAACAATGTTTTGATGAAGATTGCATGGTTGACTGTCTGAGGGCTGACCATATGGTGGCCAGCTGGCCCTGAGGGAGACTGGACTGCATCAGGATGGTGCGTGCCTGGGGACCTGGAACAAGTGCACACAAAGAAAGACATGCATAAAGACGTAGAAAGAGAAACATCATCAACACAAAATAATGTTAGTATGGGTGTGTACCTGTGAGGTGTCCACTCATCATCTTGTCATGGGAGTTAAAGAGCTGCCTGTACTTCAGCCTTGACGACTGGGGGACGGCCCAATCAGCCTGCGGAGGCTGACCACTGGGACGCAATAAGACAGATCAGGTTTACTGTGGTGAGGGCCAGCAGATACCCGCAGGTAAAGCAATGTATAAGGGTGGGATGAACAGTCTAAATGCTCCTCAGTGAGAAGCATTTGAAGCGCGTAAACTGCTTTTATGTTTAACTTCAAACACACAACAGGAGATTCAGGCTGAGTTGAAAGAAAGACAACAGGTGAGAGAATGTGACCTACCCGGCAGCATCAAAGGACGGCCCCTTCTGCAACTTGGTACTGGAACGATTAAAAGATGCTGACGAAGCTATAGTGTTGGAAAAGAATATGACTTAGTGAGATTGTGGCCGGTGACTTCAAGCAATTGAGTTCACAACACAAAACTCTCTGTTACACCTTTGACGGCTCTCAACATTGGGTTTATAGCCCATAAAGGTCTGAATGATGGTGTGAGTGTGGCACCTACCTGGGTGGGAGAAGCCCGGGATGGGTTGCATCATGCCTGTGGAGGGAGCTCCGTTGGCGAGGGGCTGAGGGAGGGGAGGCGGGGCGGACGAAACTAATGGAGGAGACACTCCGACAGGGAGAGGAGGCAATGGGAGAGGGGGCACGCCTGGCAGAGGAGCAGCGATGGGTGGCAAGGGGGGTAAGCCTGGAGAAAACAAAACATGACCTTCATTTTCAAACACTTATTCAAGAACGAGGAGGAAGAGAGAAAACTACGATCAATGTCTCTGCTGCTGAGTCTGACATTACATATTTATAATATCTTAATGAGTGGTGAGGAGCCACAGAGAGACACTTGGATGACCTTTATTACTTTACTAGTAAAGTGTTTGCATTAGCTCTTTACTGAAGGTGCAATTAGCAGCCTGATTCAGAGAGAGAGCAAAGATTCTCTGCCCGACCTTTAAAACAGAATGACGACATCCTTATCAGATACATCAGCCGTGTTTGTCCAGTACACAGACTCAGGTTCATAAAGGCCCCAGAGGACATGGAGGATAATTCAGTTATCAGACGAACAAATAGCAAAGGATAACATCCATGTTATTACGTTAAACTGTGTGCACTGTTCTCCTGTGTTGCATATGCAGTGATGATCCTCAGTTCTAGTTTATAAACTAAAAGTCATTTTACTTTTAACTTACCGAAGCCGGTCGGTGGGGGTAAAGGCAGCGGGGGCTGCTTCATACTGGAGGGTAGCGAGGGTGGCAGAGGGTGGCCCTGGAGTTTCAGCTTGATGAGCTTCATGGCGATGGAGAACTCATGGATGTCCATACGACCATCACTGTTCATATCAGCCAGAGCCCTGAAAGTACACAGAGATAGAATGTATTTATGTATATATACGATTCCATTGATGTGAATAGATGTTAATGAATGTGCTACGTCATGTCAAGACTTGATGTCCGTGACGAGCTGCCTCACCAGATTTGGGCGAGGATGGGCGGCGGCAGTCCTGATTGAAGTAAGAAGTTCCTGGCCTGATCGCCTGACAAGACAAACAGGAACAGGAAGTGAGATCACAGGACGGAGCCACACAAACAATGGCTGCCGATGACTGTGCAGGAAGAGGCACTATTGAACCTCTGTCTGTTTGTCTCCACCAGAAAGGACCAGCGAGGTGCTTCTGCAGGATTTGTGACGTCACAATGAAGTTGATACATTTTGTGATTCTCAGTGGAGGAATTCTAGAAGATACTTTATGTTTTAGAAGGTCACATTGACCTTGACTTTTGACTTCCCAGATCGAGTCAGTTAATCCTTAAATTAATCCCTGATAATTCAGATTCTCTCATTTATTTAAAAAGGATCTCAAACTACAATCTACCTGCAGAAACTATCTTCCACGGCGCAAAGTTTACATTTCATCAGTTGTATTATAAATCTATTATTTCTATTTCCTGTAAGAAGACAGAAGCAGTGATGACCTTCATTGACACTGGTCTTGTTCTGGGCCTCCTCTCATCTTACCCCTGTACTGCAGAGGCAGACAGAGGCAGGGAGGTACAGCAGGAGGAGGGAGGGAGGGAGGAAGGGAGAGGCCGTTACCTGTGATGTAACCTCCGGCGGTGGGAGAGAGACTGTGAAACTGCTGATCATGTTTGGCTCTCTCATCCACAGAGATCAGGTACACATCTGGACCTAACATACACAAAGGAACAAACACACACACACACAGAAGTTCAGATTAGACATCAAATGCCATGACACAACGAGAGAAAAGGGAGGTATGACAGGAATGTGTTAGTCATGAGTTTCGCTTCCTGTTCGTAGGATTACTTTGGAGTGACAGTTAAGGAGGAGTAAGAACGTTGAGTAAGGATAAATAGATGAGACACAGCCAGTTAAACAGTTGAGCAAGTGTCTTTTCTAAATAAAAAAACAACTCAGTTTCATTCACAATCAGACGCTCAGAACCGGTTAGCTGTGAGAGGAAAATATAACCAACATCATCTACATACAGACCTGTGAATGTGGTGGGGAACTGCGCCATGGTTCACTCAGTCTTCTTCAGAGACACAACACCTGGAAGAACACATGTAGAAGAGCAGATTAAGAGTCTCCCCTCCTCATTTAGTAACACAAATGTACAACATTATATTACATGCTGTCGTTGAACTAGATGCTTAACAGCATGTTAAGAAGAACAAGGTCACCTGTCAAACGTGCTGACACAGAAGACAAATTGAGCCTCAGCAAACAATTTTTAGACTGCAAGTTAATTTCCCGCTCTGCTGCACGCTCGTCTTGAGGTTAGGAGTTTTGTATTTGGTCCACAGCCCAGTGGGCGTGACAGGTTTGTTCTTCCTGAGCCTTTAAGGATTGTTTTCATGCAGTGTGCTGGTGCAAACACAAACATGTTTTAAACCAAACTTTTAACTTGTCCACATGAAAACTGAAATCTTCGTCATTGCACAGTTGGCATACACACTTCTCCCAGTCCACAGGAGACTGTGACCACGTGCACGCCATGTCTGTGCATGTCAACAGGACAGCAAACAAGTATTTACACAGGGCAGGCTGGCTGAGTCCTCAGCTCCACACACACTGTCACCTGGGAGCTGACCACACTGAACACCAGTTCTCTACTGTTGGCCTGTAGAAAAGCTCCACTGGAGCCTATTCAAAAGGCAGCACTTCTTTCAGCCGGTACAAACTGGAAAGTAACAACCAAGATGAGAAGCCAAAGAGCAGGAACATGGGGGGTTTTAACGTGACGGACTTGCTTCGACACAAACTGGTTGTCTTACAGTTAGAATATGAGTCACACACTATAAAACACGTAATTTTCCAGAGTTTGATCTCGTATCTAAAGTTCTTGGTGGTACAAACAAGCCTCTTTTCTTCTTACTGATCCATCATGTTCTTCTGTCTTTGTGTGACCTATCAGTGCAGCAGCTCCAAGTCTTCTCAATGGGCTGCGGACTTGGGAACTGTTCAGCGGCTTGAAGCTGACGTCCTGTGAGCTGCCTGTCTATGGCGCAGCTGTTTACTCTCAAAAACCTCTCTTGTGTTTGTGTTTCTCTCTGTCTGAGTTTCCTCCAGTTTCCAAACTGTCACCTCTGCTTTCTTAAAATTGTCCCGACACTCGACACACTCTGACTTCCGTCCAAATACGGTTGAGCTTTTAGTAACACAGTGTATGTCAACACAGCTTTACACACACACAAGGCTTAATTTCTGGTGATTCAACCTCCATCAAATAATTGCAGCTCTTTATTTGGATATTGCACTTGGCCAACAATATATCAATTACTTTAACTACTGCTGCTTTAATTTCAATACACACACACACACACACACACACACACACACACCAGTCAATAACAGCTGTGTGTGAGACATATTCTGCACTGGTGGAGGTATGTTAATCAGAACCAGACCTGCCTCCCCCCTCCATCACTGGGGCCAGCAGACAGCTCATAATAATCTGACACACACGCACTGCAACAGACCAGGACCCAGTGAGGGTGTGTGTGAGTTCTATTTGCTCACTTAATTCATGTAAACAATAAAAGTTTCAGTTGAGGAGTAGGGAAGAACCTTACCAATTTATCCCGACTCACACATCACCATGCAGATTATAATTGTTTTATTTTATTAGGCTCTAATGTATCTTCAGCTGGGGTAGAATGGAGATGGACAGAATGACGTCTGTACTGCTCCAACAATCTTTCCAGGAACAAAACTGGGGACATTTTAACCTCAGATTATTTCTCCAGAGGGAAATTGGTCTCAGACTACTGAAGGGTGTGTTACTGTGTGTGTGTGTGTGTGTGTGTATGTGTGTGTGTGTGTTTGAGTCCCATTATCACCAGAGTGGGAGGACAAAGTAACCAGCTTAACTAGGTCACATGAACAAAGCCCCCCAACACACACACACACACACACTTTCACAGAGCTGCCATAGAGAACAGCGAAGCAGTTGCAGAACTACGCTGGAGTTTCTTCACTAATGATGGCAGCAATCCAAACTGCTTAAACAGTTTCCTTTAAATTCAGAAGCTCCTTTCTTTGTCTTTGTCCACCATGTTTTATTGAATAAGAATGAAAGTGTTGTGTTATAAACGCTGAACTGCCGACAGGAAACCCGCTACGAGTGCGTTTGTCGTCTTGCTGGCAGCCGGTCGTACTGCCTTTGTATTAACTACGTGGGTTAAAAATTAACAATATGAGGCTAATATTTGACTTCTTCATACATTTTTATCCACCATGATATCCTCACACTAAGTTACAGCAACTGGAGCGAAATGTACCTGTACTTAGTTTGCCGTCAAAATCTAGACACATGTCAGGTTGCCCAGCAAAAGAAGCTATAAAATAAATGTGACTTTTGTCACAGTGAATCCTACAGGTGGAGCATTTACTTGCAGTGGTTGAGGGTGCAGCATGTGACCTGAGCATCTCCTCGAATGACAGACCAATGAATTACACCTGTAAATTATAGATAATACTATTATTAACTTCACTGCATCCATCAGGCTCAGACAGATTTCCCTGTTCACACGGTGTGCATGTATGAGCAGTGCCATCATGATCATACGCTGCCTGGACTGGTCACAACAGAGTTTCTGCTGCACGAGAGTTTCATCTAGTGCACACAGCACATGTTCATGCACGATGTGGTTTTCTTTCCCAATGAGGCAGTTTATAATCACTGATGCGTGTTGGCACTTATCAAATATGATAAACAGTTGTATTTCACATCCACTTTTGTCACGCACAAAGTTAAAGAGTCTGAGTGTATATTCCTCGTTGTGACCCTGTCTTATAGAATTATTCTAGTTGTTTGCTTTAGCCGCGTATTCCGTTAGTCCCTGTGTACATGCATTGTGATTGTGAGATTAGTCTGTATAATTAGAGCACTGGGATGTTATTGGAGTATTGGTCTGTTATGAAGGCTTGTGACAGATGCCTGTTTAAGCCACTGACACACATGCACGCGCACGCGCACACACACACACACACACACGCACACACAAACAAACACACACACACACGAGTAAATGGTAACTTGT
>CAAKHC010008214.1:0-12802 GCA_901007825.1 Macroramphosus scolopax | reverse complement strand
GTGGGGGGGGGGGGGGGGGTGGGTGGTGTGTGGGGGGGGGGGGGGGGGGGGGGGGGGGTGCTCTACATTTGGTTTGAGGCTAATTTGTGGAATACATGTATTTATCAAGAGCAAATTAGAAAACAGCCTGAAGTGATAAGTCTTCATGTTTCTTCCAGACTCCTCCCTCTAGTTTCCTTCCTGGATTAACTTCATCTTCATGAACATCCGTGAAAAATACATGGTTGCTGCTGCTGCTGCTGCTGCTGCTGCTGCAGAGGTGAGCAGAGGTCTTCAGAAGAAAGAAAAAGTGAGCAGAGGTCTTCAGAGGAAAGAAGTGAAATGATACATCTTTAGTGTTTACATTACTCATCCAAAGAAAATCACGTTGAGTAGCCTTAAGGATTGTGGTTAAGGATGATGCCGTTATACATCCAAACCTTCTAGAGTCAGAAACTAATAAATGTCTCAGGACAGACCTGCACATGGAGCAGTAGAAGTTATGTCACACAGCAGTATTTCACTTCCTCAGTTCAATTGTTGAGTATCTATAGGACACTTGTTAGCAAGCAATCTCAAACTTTGACTTCAATATACACTGAAGGAATATGAACACTAAACCCAAGAACATTTTATATCCTTAAATTATGTATTGAATGAGCATGAAATTGATAATATGCAACAAAATGTAGACACTTCCACCAAGAACCAGCAACAGTGAATGAGGAAGTCAGTGTTTGAGGTTTTCAACAGTGTGTGTAACCACCATGTGCATTTCACACATTACTTTCATATATAGAATGCATGTGATTATTGATTGAGGCTTGTGGGATCTTGTCCCATTCCTCCACAAGAGCTGTGCAGATTCCACGGATATTCCCTGAACATTGAAATGCCCTTGTTTGTCTGTTTTGAAGGTCAAGAATGATCTGTGAAACTAAAAAACAACACAAGTTGGTCTTGAATTGAGTCTTATCAGGAACCGAAATATTAAAAAACGATGTTATGACACTTTAAAACAGTTCTACTCCTCATACAAACTGATCGGCCATCATTAAATCATGAGGATCAGTGCGGTTGAGGCTGAGTGCTTTTACACTCCACTACGTCTGTGTGCATGTTAATTTTTCATGTTTTATTACTTTTAGATGATGCAGCCCACAGAAATGTCTCTCCATCCAGTGGATGGCAGCAGCAGCGAGGGGGCGGAGGGGGTGAGGGCTTGTTGATGCTGAGGAAGCTTCCCCTGCACTTCTGCATCTGAGAGGAGGAGAGACAGCCACTAACTTCCTGTTCAGTCTGCCTACCTCTCTGGGAGGCTTGTGGCTCTGCACACCGGCGATGAGGGAGGCTCTGTAGGCGGTGTACGGCTCGGAGAGACGCCTGCTACCCCCGTGCATAAATGTGGATTGTTTACACCCCCAGCCGTTCCTGCTTGCGGCCGGAGATAGCGTCAGCGGAGCGGGGCTGCTGGCCGTGGAGCTCGGCCCGGCCTTCACCATCTTCCGCCCCTGTGTCCGCCTGAAGTCCCGCGGGAAGAGCGGAGGCCGGAGAGGAGGAGCGGGGATTTGGTCGCAGCATCGTCCCGTGGTGCTGCGGTGTCGGAGGGAGTGGATGAGCAGCCGGAGCGGACCCGGAGATGGCTGTTCTCAAACTGGCCGACCAGGTAGAGCTGCTAGCGGCTGCTAGCTTAGCCCCGTCACAGGCAACACAGCACTGAACGCTCGCTTTTCATTTAACCGTGTCGTCTGTTGGGTAGAAATTAATACCGCGACGTGTTTTTGTGTGTGAAGTTATCTTCCCCATCCTGCAGACTGGGAATGCTGCAAAAAAACTGGATATACTCATGTCCTAATTGTCTAACACGTCGTTAATGACTAAAATAAAAATTATCGTTAAAATCAGGACGGTCGACTTCTCACTTCCTGCTCTTATTTCCTTCCGCAAGCATCAGTGCAACACAAATATCTTCGCTTTCATTCCACCGAGGCGAAACGCAGATGAATGTGTTTGCTGTAATGCTTAGAGAAGATTGACAAACCTATTCGAATTCATGGACCTTCAAACCATCTCACCATGAGTTCCTTTACTGTCGGTTCTCATCCTATCACACTTTCATTCTCAATTAATAAGCCTGCAGCAAGACAATTAAGCACTTTAAGTCCTTAAGGTGCTGAGAGAATTACATGAAAAAGCATTTATACACGTGAGGGCTCTCCGAGTGCCCGTCTGTCAACAGGATGACACAAAAACCATCCGGTCCTGAGTGGAACTCTGGCGGAGGCTGACTGTAAGAGATGTCAGGACACCTGTGTTGTGTTGATGATAGTGTCAGTTGTTATAAACAATGAATGTTGTCAGTACAGAACGGCATGCTGGGAAGTGACTGCAGGTTAACATGGAGTGTTAATGGGACGTGTTCCAGTTCTTATCATATCATCTGGGAAGTGACTGCAGGTTAACATGGAGTGTTAATGGGACGTGTTCCAGTTCTTATCATATCATCTAGGAAGTGACTGCAGGTTAACACGGAGTGTAAATTGGCCACGTTCCAATCCTTATTCATTTCACAGCAGATATCACGGGACGAAAACATTGAGGCAGATTTGTAATGCTTTTGCAATCCAGACACATGTGATGGTTCCAGTTGTGCAGCTGCAGAAAATAAGGAGTGGATTGTTGATGGAGGTCTGAGTGCTTTTCTAGTCTGTTGACAACATTTATGTTTCACTAAAAGAACATCTTTTTGGGCGATATAACTCTCATTGAGTGGGTAGGTGGTTGGACAGCTGGCTGAAAGGTTAAATTTAAAGAATGTACAGTTGATTTGTGCTCATTCAAAGATAGATGTTTTAATAAAGAAGGGAGAACAAATTAAATTTCCTCTTCACTTAAAAGATCGAGGCTGTTGTTTTAAGGTCAAGAGTGAACTTTTGCAGCTGAAATATATGATGGATGTTTGTTTTGGTGTTTAGTTCCTCCTCAGTTTGGGAACAACTTTTCTCTCTGCACTCGTTTTCAGCTGTTTCACAATTATCCGAAGTGACTGTTGATTAATTGACACCAGAAAGTAGAAGCCCAGAAACAGCAGCCGGTGCTCGTCTCTGTTGTCGTGGTAGAACTCCCTGATCTGACGCAGCATCATCAGTCTGCTCATATCAGATCTGTCACTACTTTTTTTTATATAACCCAGAAGAACCGTGGGACTTCCTGTTAGTTTCAGTCAACATGCCGATTATAACTTGCTGCCTCAGCTCAGCGGCTCGTACGGAGAGTTTCTCTGACCGTTCCGTCTTCATCATGTGCTGATCAAGAGCTCGTCACATGATAGAGACATTTCTGAAGCTTTGCCAGTCATGATGGACGGTTTGTTTTGCCATGCAAGATAGTGTTTGCAATGACGTCCAGGTTTTTTTATCATGCAGGGCCTTCAGTTTCTGCAGAGCTCCTCTTAAGGAGGCCTTCATCTGTTTTATGGTATTAATGTACACATGCATGCCACTAAGGAGGGGCTGCATAGACAAACACTGCACGGAGTATAAAGGAAGCACAGGAAGTCATTGGCTTGTGACTTTCCGGATCTGCACGGTGGTGTGAACGCATCCGAGTTTGACTCTAGAGTGACTGTTTGCATCCTGTATTTATCCCTCATTCAAATTTCTTGTGTTTTAAATGTGTTTGTTGTAACATTTGTCCAACACAGCATCCTCCTCATATAGTTCTTAGAGAGAGACATTGAGGAAGTTACATGCAGAGCATGTTTCGGTTGATCCCTTCCTTCACTGGAACAAAGACACCAGAAGTGGCTCGTTGACCCCGAGGGGAAGGAGATGAGCCAGTTCGGCCCGTCACCCCGGGCTTCAGAGGAAATTAAGACATGACTTTCTTTCATGGAGCGAAACAGGATGTAGTCTATGTGCTATGGGACATGGTGCTTGTGTATTCCAGGTCAGCCCTTCGAGTGTTTACAGCCTGCGTACGGAATGAAAACAGAGTTAATCTGATGGAGGAAGTTGAGGTTGGATAAGAAGGAGAGCCGGGAAGATCAACAGGGTCCTGAATCAGCCTCTTGGAGATTTAGAGGTTTACAGCAGGAACTTTTTTTATTGGTTACTAACAAGGCCTGTGTGACGCGGTCGATAAGGCAGAAGGTGAACGTTTCTCCGTGTATAGAAATATGTGTGTGGTGCAACAACCCTTTGTGTGTGAGATGGTAGATACACTTCAGGGCCGCTGGTAAAACCTGACGAACATGGAAGATCAGTACTGTTAGTCCGAGTCCGGCTCCTGCCCCCTGGACATTGTCACCTCAGAGTATTTAAAGGAATATTGGACCATTTATTTTATAAAAATCCATTTTGCATGTCCGATCCTGTTTAAAACATGCGACAGTCCAACCTCTTATTAAATGAAACCAGAGCTAACTCAAAGCTCCCGTTCCTCTCAGGGGAAAACGGTCAATGCACAGCTTCTCTTTTATTTTGCGCAATAACAACCATACGGAAAAAAAAAATCAGGCTTCAGGGCTCGTCACATCACAGAATCTGCTCTGCTCAGGCTCTCAAATGACCTGCAGTTGTCTTTAGTTCCATTGTTATTGCTGACCAGTTGGTGGTTGCTTTCTCTGTCAGGGTTGGCAGCCTGGTTCTCTGCTAATCACTTGTGGAGTTCCTCAAGGCGGCGTTTTAGGCCCTCTGTTAGATGGATTTATTGCTTCTGTCCTCCCCATCACCACAGGCAGTACAACTAGTAAATAGTGGGCAGAAAGGTCTATGTTTTAAGTCCTGAGGAATAAATGAAAGTGTAGAAGAAATATTCTCTATCTAGTGATGTTGTAAAGAAGGTGAAAAGAATCTGCGCTTTGATCCGCATCGGTACCAACATTTAAACAGTTAGGAAGATGCGTCCGAGGTAAAAACATTTTTTTGTCTTGCTGCACGACTGACTGAACCAATAACAAACCAAACCGATAATTCATTTCAGTTTATAGGCTATAAAATATCATGTTCCGGTCCCATTTTAATGATTTCATTAAAAAAAACAACTCTCAGATCCCAAATCAAAACAAAACAAGTGTTGGCTGATGTCTCAATATGACGGTATCGGCCTCAACCATCCAACATTTCCCTGTTTGTGGGCTCTGGCAGGAGTTGTATCCAATGCCACACACACACACACACACACACACACACACACACACACACACACACACACACACACACACACTTTCACTCTCACCTATTCCCCAAATCTCTTTGCCTTTCTTGTGCCAGCGCCAGATTCCCCGATTCCCCGCGGTGATCACAGACAGCACAGTGACAGAGGACAGATGCCAACTCAGTGTGTGTGTGAATGTGCAGGCTTGCGACAGTAAGTGTGTGAGCTCATGAGGACGACTCACAAAGATGAGCCGAGCAGGAGAGGCCGCATGCTGCCAAGTGTTGGTTCTGTTTGTTTAAAGGCACAGCCCGCCGTTTCTTCAGCTCGCTCACTACTCTCTACCCTAAATGTGTCCTACCTTCCTTCCTTCTCTCCTCTCTTATCGCGCTGCTCAAGTAAACACTGATTAAACCTAAATCTCTGTCGAAGGCTCCGGCGTGCTTTGAATCTGAATGGAATTGTTTCTGGCTGGCGGATCACCAGGAAGAAACGGTGAGGAATACGGGACATCGCTTGTACAAGCCAATAGGAGAACAGTCCTCTATCGCTCTCCTCTCTTTTTTTTTTAACACCCACGTAACTCCTTTTGAAACTGAGTATTTACACTGCGAGCAACAAGGAAAATATTTAAAACGATTTATTTTTATCGGATATTTGCTTTTTATTTCACGCAATATTTATTTAAAATGATTTAACATATTTTGAGATGATTATAACATTTTAAAAATTACATAAAGTGTCACTAAGTCTGTAGTGTTATAATCACCTGCAGGTCTGTTTACCTGGTTGCCCGGGAGACGTAAAGTGATGTGGCGATGCATCATTCAACAGCATCGGAGTTTAGAGGAGGAAGAGGACAGAGGAGGAAGTGTTGTTTTTTTTCTTGCATGTGGTTAAAGCAGAAGTGAATCTTTGCGGTTCCTCCTTCTTGTTTCTGAGAAGGAGACACGGTGCAACAGGAAGTGAGGTGGGAGGCGTTAGAAACACACAGGAAGTGAAGCGAGGCCGGATTGGTCAGTGAGACATGTTACCCGACGTGTCACTTTTATCATCTTGAACGAGCAACGTGACGTGAGTTGAAGCCGCGGGTTGCAGTTAAATCCCCCAACGTCGGTCGTCAGGCAGAATTAGCGATGGTGGACGAATTAAAAGCAGTGAGGTGGTTCACCCGAACCTCCTCCGTGCAGTCTGCTGGAGGGATGAACCCCATTCTTCCCTCATTTGGTGTGTTAACGACGGTGAACGCCGTCTAACACTGCGAAGCCTCCAGCAGATGATGCAGTGACCTCTCTGATCTGCACGGAAGCACCTGCGTTCCTTCTGCTGGCGCTCTGCAGCAGAACACAGCCAGTTGAACTCTTTCACAGGCCGAGTTGTTAAACTCTTAGTTTACTATCTTTTTCACACTCAAATAAAAACCCATCTTTTTCTACTACCGTCTCTTTGTCACCTAACTTGATTTTTATCTTCATCACTCTCCTGACGGTGGGAACATTCCTGTAAGGGTCTGTTTCAGAAGAATGCTGGCGGTCATGTAACTGTGTACTGAAGTTGGTCTAACTGGTGGAAACGCTCGTGTGATCCTTTAGACTCGCTGACGTGTTGTTGAGGCCCTCATGTTCACTAAAGAACCTTGCACTGCAAGCTTTTTTTCTTTCCACTCAGACGTCCTTCGGATCCTCAAACCCAAACTGCTTCAGCGGTGATTGATTGACACTGATAACCGTGTGTGTGTGTGTGTGTGTGTGTGTGTGTGTTGAGGGCCTGTATTTACCTCCAATCTGAGATCCAGAGAAGAATAATAAGGGCTTCAGAGACAGACAAGACCTCCACACAGGGCTCTTCATTAAAGATGTTTCTCTTCTAGTTTAAGATCTTCATCTACAACAACACTCACAGTGGAGGCTGAACTTTGGTTCATTCCTATAAGCAAGATGATTGATGGTAATGGTGGACGTTTGTATGCAGCGTATGTAGGTGACTGGTTGTGGGCCTCTTTGCTCTGGCTGCTCCTGCACGCACACACTCGTTCTCTGTATCGTAGGAAGGATCCTGCTCGGTCTTCTCGGTTTATATCCAGGAAATATGGTAAATGGACTGCACTTATGAAGCACTTTTCTAATCTACTTCCCACTCAGTGCTTTTACATCACCTTCACACACTGCTGGCGAAGGCAGCAGGAGCAGTTCGGGGTTGATTGTGTTGCTCCATGACGCTTCGATTCTGGAGGAACCAGGAACCTTCTGATTACTGGACGACTGAGCTGAGTCGCCCCTGACAACATGTTGCCTCCTTGCACTGGCAGTATGTTTTAGGACTGATTTAAAGCTCTTCACGGCCTCCCTCCACGTTCTATATTTGACTTCCTAGTCGCATACGAGCGTACGAGAGCCTGAGATCCTCGGGCAGAGGAGGCGTGGCTAAAAACTAGAGGGGGAAACATTTGTGGTCAGAGCCCTAAAAACTGGAGGAAATCAGATCTGCAGAATCAGTGACCTCCTTTAAATATCTTAACACATTCTTTCATCTGAGAGCCTTTCCCCATATAACTGTTATTTTTATGTCCTTCTGCTCGTTTTATTTTCCTTTTAATGGAAACTGTTTCTATCATTCTTCTTGCTATATTATAATAATGGACTCCGGTCAAGTGCTGACGAACGTCTGCTCTGTGTTTCTGTCTTCTCGTCTCCCCAGCCGCCTCTGATCCAGGCGATCTTCAGCGGAGACCCTGAGGAGATCCGAATGCTCATATACAAGTCTGAAGACATCAATGCTCTGGTGAGGCCGCACCTCGTCTACATCCAGCCACAGACTCATCTGGAGACGCAGCCTGCTCCATTCTGAGGCTTTTCCTTTTTTGTTTGTCATCTTTTATTGTTTGTTATTTTGCAGAATATCTCAATTAGTGGGGAAAAAAAGGAGGTGTCATATTAGCACCAGCTTGATAGATGTTTGAACCAGCCACAGAACGACTGCGGATGAACATTGATAATATCATAATTGAATGTAACTTTACTTGGCTGACTTCCCCCCTCAGGATTCAGAGAAGCGCACACCGCTCCATGCAGCGGCCTTCCTGGGCGATGCTGAGATCACAGAGCTCCTCATCCTCTCCGGTAAAGTACATCCCTTGTTCCTCTCCTCCATCTCTTCAGTGCTTCTGTTTTTCATCCCTTCATACATTTGCATTATATTTGTAGACAATAATGAACCAATTGTGCATCACACTCTTCATCAGCTGAGACTCTCATAAGGGATATAAGATAATATTTTAAGGGTTCAAGAGATGAGACAGCATCATGAGCTTTAAACATTCTTCTAGTTTATTAGTTTTTATTGACTTTAAACTATCAGTAGTGATGAACTTTGTGTTTCCCTTCACTCACCGTTCTGTCTGCCTCTCTTCCTCTGCAGGAGCCCGGGTCAACGCCAAAGACAACATGTGGCTCACCCCTCTCCATCGCGCGGTGGCATCTCGGAGTGAGGTGAGTTCATGATGGGAGTAACGAGAGAATCTGCTTGTTTAATGTCAGTGTTGTGGTGCTCAAGAAGTCGGTCCAGAGATCAGGCTGATCAATGCAAACACAGTATTGAGGGGAAAACAAGCAAGAGAGCTGAGCACTCGGAAGGAGGCTGGAATGCTGAACACAGAGGAGACAAACTGGTATGAAGGTAGTGAAGAACAGGTAAAACCAATCAGGGTGGTGCTGGTGAACAAACCGCAGCACAGGAGGTCAGGAAGTCAAGACGGGAGGATGCTAATTTAAAATCTGAATTAATGACTTGAGAACGTGGAGACAGGGCGGGACACGACACACACCCATCGAGTCCAACCCCGTCTTCTCCTCACGACGACACCACAGGCAGCTGCAGCAGGTGTCAGGCAGCCCCGGTCTCTCACCTGACAGCAGACTGACATGTACATTCACATTTAAAAACTCTCCTCAGACGTGGAAAGACGGCGTTATCTGCGTGAGCATCTGGGTCAGAGCAATTAAACAGTGTCCAAACAGGGAGATCAGCATGGCTGGCATTCCCTACACGGAGCTGGAGGCGGTTTCTTTCTTGGTGTGGCCAATGATTGATATACGTTGTATATACGTTGTGTATACGCTGTGCACATGTTAGGAGTTTAGATTTTCCCCTGTGGTACAGTGCAGAGGGGGCTGAGTGTATTCGATCAAGTGGCGTTCATGCGTGAGCTACTATGTGTTTATAGATCAATAACCTTTTATATAAATAATGACCCACACACAAACATGTCTTCCTCAGGAGGCGGTGCGGGTTTTGATCCGCCACTCGGCTGACGTGAATGCCCGGGACAAGAACTGGCAGACCCCGCTGCATGTCGCCGCCGCCAATAACGCGCTGCGATGCGCTGAGGTCATCATCCCACTGCTGAGCAGCGTGAACGTGTCGGACCGTGGCGGACGCACCGCCCTGCACCACGCTGCCCTCAATGGCCACACTGAGGTACTGCGGAAACATCAGGACGTTTTTTTTTACTGCCTCTACAAGTCTCTTAAATAATTAGTTTCACTGTCTCTACTGCTGCGGCAGCTCAGAGTAAACGAGCTGTGACGTAACCGTCCTTTGTGCTATTTTGAATGAGAGCTCTGTGAAAGGAAACAGGTGTGTGAGCGCAGCTGTGCCGCTGGCTTATCAAGTGGGCTGTTCGTTTTGACACACTCACAATTCACAAATGTGCTGAATCTAAAATTAACAATGAGAGGCGGCGGATTTCTGAAGCCAAGCATGAATGGACGGCCTCTTTGTGTCTCCGCGACAGTTCCTCCAGAGTGTTTGTGCAACGACTGAGCCTGGCGATGAGATGTACTTACAATGTGCTTTTTGAAGACCATCAGCACACACACACAAATGTATATCTCTTATTGTCCATTCATCCTCCCTCCTCTCTCTCTGTGTCAGATGGTGAACCTTCTCCTTGCAAAAGGAGCCAACATAAACGCCTTTGATAAGAAGGACGGCCGGGCGCTGCACTGGGCGGCTTTCATGGGTAAGAGATCTTAGATGAATGTCACATGTCAGGTCTTTACGTCCTGGAGGCAGAGGAACAAACCAGTTGCTCATTGTGAGTCAGCTAATTGCCAAAACACCAGTGCTACTTTGACACGCCAATATCAATAAGACAAATACCAACAATACACATCAGCTGATAATCTCACAAGCTCTTTTATTGAGTTAGTTAAAATTTTTATATTCGCGCAAGCTTGCAGCAGAAACGGTCCAATCACATGCAGACACTAAGAGGCAGCTGATAACGGTGTAAACGGTGCAACATTAAACTGTTTCACTCTTCAAGATCATTTGTTGTAGCTGAACCAATAATCTGACCACAGTTCTGCTCCCAAAGCTGCACTTGGACATTTTATTTATTTATTTTCTGGCAATAACAATAAAGCTCCCCCTCACAAAAGAAGAAGCTCTCCTGCAGCTCCTCATGAAAACTAATAAACAGGTCTTTGCTGGCTAGAGTCACGTGACTTGGAAGCACACTCATGTCACAAATTTAATGACTTCATACTTGACTCGAAATATCATAAAAGACCTGCAACTCGGCTTTGACTTAAAGACTACTGACTCATGACTTCACTTGGACCTGGGACCTGAAAGACTTCATACTCTCCCCAATGTGATGTAGCTCCTCTGCTGCGCCCTCTGCAGGTCATCTGGACGTGGTGTGTTTGCTGGTGAGTCAGGGAGCGGAGATCAGCTGTAAGGACAAGCGAGGATACACCCCCCTCCACACTGCGGCCTCCGGCGGGAAGATAGCCGTGGTCAAACACCTGCTCAACCTGGCCGTGGAGGTTAGGACCAATCCCTCACTGTCTCCTTTACATCTGGAGGAAGATAACACACACACACACACACGTTCACACACACATTCTCCAGTTCATAAAAACAGTTTGTGTGTATCTCTGTTCGGCAACAGATTGATGAGTCCAATGCCTTCGGGAACACGGCCCTCCACGTGGCCTGTTTTAACGGTCAGGATGCTGTCGTCAGCGAGCTGATCGACTACGGCGCCAACGTCAGCCAGCCCAACAACAAGGGCTTCACCCCGCTGCACTTCGCTGCTGCCTCCACCCAGGGCGCGCTCTGTCTGGAGTTCCTGGTCAACAACGGTGCTGACATCAACGTACAGGTAGGCTAGCGAAAAGGTAGTTACAGAGGACACGTGTTTTCATTTGTTTTCATACTGAACCATGGATAGAAAATGTAGAAAATGTAGACACCCGTTTGCTTGCCTTCATGTTTTTGGCCCCTTAAGTGCTAAAACATGAATTGTTTCAAAGATTATTTACAATCTGCAACATGTTCTCGCCCGTGTCGTTCAGAGTCGAGACGGGAAGAGTCCTCTTCACATGACGGCGGTTCATGGACGCTTCACTCGCTCTCAGACTCTCATCCAGAACGGTGAGTCTCCTCCATGCCAGTTCGTCTTTGTCACGCCATTGTTTCCCTTTCTAACTAAACATATATGTCTCAGGCGGGGAGATCGATAGTGTGGACAAGGACGGTAACACTCCGCTCCACATCGCCGCCCGCTACGGCCATGAACTCCTCATCAACACGCTCATCACCAGCGGGGCCGACTGCACAAGGTTTGTTTTTCACCCGATGTGCGTTAAGTTCCGACAGTAATGAGGAAATATAGTTACAAACATACTGCACCTCTCTGTCATCTCCAACAGGCGAGGGGTCCACGGCATGTTTCCGCTCCATCTGGCTGCCCTGAACGCTCACTCCGACTGCTGCCGGAAGCTGCTGTCCTCAGGTGACAATGACAAGCAGCAGATTTATTCCCTGTAAAGTTACTGTGACCATAAAGTTGGTTTGACGAACACCTTTAAATTCATCCTCTGGTTTGTTGCCTCTATATAATATGAACTGTGTCATTACGGATTTAGCTGTGATCAATGTTCAGTTGTTTTGTACTTGAGAAGCAAATACGGTGGCGGAGCACATTTTAGCACGAGTGTGAATGTGCACGTGAATGGTTTCCGGTCCAGGGTGTACCCCACCTTTCGCCTGATGTCCCTGTTACCCTGCACAGGATAAGCTGTTGTAGGCAATTAACCTCTGTTAACCATGTTAAATGGTGTATTAGCCACCTGGTGGCATCTGTTGGTAGTGCATTAGCCGGTGCTAGCAGTGCAAGCAGGGTGTTAGCCCATGCTATTGGTGTGTTAGCGTTTGATAGCCATATATTAGGAGTGGGTTAGCATCTGTTGGCTTATTTTAGCTGTGTTAGCCGTGTAATAGCCACATTGTTGTGTCAGTTGCCAGTGCATTAGCATCTGCTAGCAGTGTAAGCAGGGTGTTAGCCCATGCTATTGGTGTGTTAGTGTCTGTTAGCCATGTTTTAGCAGTGTGTTAGCCTCTCTTAGCTAACACGGCTAAGCTGTGTTAGTCGTATATTAGCCACTTGGTTGCTTCTATTGGCAGTGTATTAGCATCACGTTATGTAATCTATTTCTGTATAGAAAACGCATAAATACAAAAGGTCAATTAGAGGCTCATAGCTGCCAGTTTGGGACCAAATCAAAGAGAAAGAATGTCTAAAACTCTCCCTGACATTCACGTTCTGGTGATAATGAAGCATCCCTGGTCACTGTGTGGTGACTGCAAGTGTGGTTTA